>JBAPLH010001290.1:0-20430 GCA_037897445.1 Ceriops zippeliana | reverse complement strand
TTAATGCTCTTTATACTTATTCGATTCTATTAATATACAGGTTGTTTAGCCACACATGTGTTTAAATTTCATGATCAATGTGTCAAAATAGTGTGTTTAGGGGTCAATAGAGGAGCCTTGCTAATGACAAATGATGGGAAGGCAATGTCTAATTTTGAATTATCAACCAATTAATATCAATAAAGAAAATGAAATTTAAGATCAAGGACTCCATTGTTTAATAAATTGAATGAATTCATGATATAGATGGTCCATAGGCATTTTTTTTTCATAAAAAATATACTCGATTAAGGTTGAGGCAAAATTTAATTTCAAGGTTATTGCATGAAAAATAGTTCCTGGTAACAATAAGAGAAGCCAAATTCACATGAGGTGATTAGAATGTATCATGATGATACGAATTAAACCAATTCACTCATGTAAGAAATGCAAACCATGATGATTGACTCCTTTGGTTGATGGATTTAAATAGATTTAGTGTTTTTAATGCTCTTTATACATGTTTGATTCTATTAATATACTAGGTTGTTTAGCCACATGTGTTAAATTTCATGATCAATGTGTCAAAAAGTGTGTTTGGGGTCAAAAGAGGAGCCTTGCTAATGACAAATGATGGGAGGCAATATCTAATTTTGAATTCAACAATTAAATATCAATAAGAAATGAAATTTAAAGATCAAGGACTCCACTGTTTATTAAATCTAATGAATTCATGATATAGATGGTCCCATGGGTATTTTTTTTCATAAATAATATACTCATTAAGGTTTGAGGCAAAATTTTAATTTCAAGGTTATTGCATGAAACATAGTCCTTACAAATGATGGGAGGCAATGTCTAATTTTTGAATTCAAAAATTAATATACAATATTTTAAGGTTGAGGCATATAATTGTAATTTCAAGGTTTATTGCATCAAACATAGTCCTGGTAATAATAAGAGGAGCCTAATTCACATGAGGTGATTAGAATGTCTCATGAGTTAGGAATTAAAACCAGTTCACAATATGTAAGAAATGCAAACCATGATGACTGACTCCTTTGGTTGCTTGATCTAAATAGATTTAGTGTTTTAATGCTCTTTATACGTGTTTGATTCAATTAGTATACTAGGTTGTTTAGCCACATGTGTTAGTTTCATGATCAATGTGTCAAAAACTGTGTTTGGTGCAAAAACCGGAGCCTTGCTAATGAGAAATGATGGGAGGCAAAATCTAATTTTGAATTCAAAAATTAATATCAATAAGAAATGAAATTTAAGATCAAGGACTCCATTGTTTATTAAATTGAAAGAATTCATGATATAGATGGTCCATGGGCATTTTTTTCATAAAGAATATACTCATTAAAGTTGAGGCAAAATTTAATTTCAAGGTTATTGCATGAAACATAGTCCTGGTAACAATAAGAGTAGCCTAATTCACATGAGGTGATTAGAATGTCTCATGATCTAGGAATTAAACCAGTTCACTTATATAACAAATGCAAACCATGATGACTGACTCCTTTAGTTAATGGATTTAAATAGATTTAGTGTTTTAATGCTCTTTATGCATGCTTGATTCTATTAATATACTAGTTTGTTTAGCCACATGCGTTAATTTCATGATCAATGTGTCAAAAAGTGTGTTTGGGGTCAATAGAGGAGCCTTGCTAATAACAAATGATGGGAGGTAACATCTAATTTTGAATTCAAAAATTAATATCAATAAGAAATGAAATTTAAGATCAAGGACTCCATTGTTTATTAAATTGAATGAATTCATGATATAGATGGTCAATGGGCATTTTTTTTCATAAATAATATACTCATTAAGGTTGAGGCAAAATTTAATTTCAAGGTTATTGCATGAAACATAGTCCTGGTAATAATAAGAGGAGCCTAATTCACATGAGATGATTAGAATGTCTCATGATTTAGGAATTAAACCAGTTCACATATGTAAGAAATGCAAATCATGATGGCTGACTCCTTTTGTTGAATGATTTCAATAGATTTAGTGTTTTAATGCTCTTTATACTTGTTTGATTCTATTAATGTACAAGGTTGTTTACCCACATGTGTTAATTAATGTGTCAAAAAGTGTGTTTGGGGTCAAAAGAGGGGCCTTGCTAATGACAAATGATGGGAGGCAATGTCTAATTTTGAATTCAAAAATTAATATCAATAAGAAATGAAATTTAAGATCAAGGACTCCATTGTTTATTAAATTGAATGAATTCATGATATAGATGGTCAATGGGAATTTTTTTCATAAATAATATACTCATTAAGGTTGAGGCAAAATTTAATTTCAAGGTTATTGCATGAAACATAGTCCTGGTAATAGTAAGAGGAGCCTAATTCACATGAGTTGATTAGAATGTCTCATGATTTAGGAATTAAACCAGTTCACATATGTAAGAAATGCAAAACATGATGACTGACTCCTTTTGTTGAATGATTTCAATAGATTTAGTGTTTTAATGCTCTTTATACTTGTTTGATTCTATTAATGTACTAGGTTGTTTACCCTCATGTGTTAATTAATGTGTCAAAAAGTGTGTTTGGGGTCAAAAGAGGAGCCTTGCTAATGACAAATGATGGGAGGCAATGTCTAATTTTGAATTCAAAAATTAATATCAATAAGAAATGAAATTTAACATCAAGGACTCCATTGTTTATTAAATTCAATGAATTCATGATATAGATGGTCCATGGGCATTTTTTTCATAAAGAATATACTCATTAAGGTTGAGGCAAAATTTAATTTGAAGGTTATTGCATGAAACATAGTCCTGGTAACAATAAGAGGGGCCTAATTCACATGAGGTGATTAGAATGTCTCATGATTTAGGAATTAAACCAGTTAACATATGTAAGAAATGCAAACCATGATGACCGACTCCTTTGCTTGATTGATTTAAATAAATTTAGTGTTTTAATGCTCTTTATACTTGTTTGATTATATTAATATACAAGGTTGTTTAGCCACATGTTTTAATTTCATGATTAATGTGTCAAAAACTGTGTTTGGAGAAAAAACCGGAGCCTTGCTAATGACAAATGATGGGAGGCAATATCTAATTTTCAATTCAACAATTAATATCAATAAGAAATGAAATTTAAGATCTACGACTCCATTGTTCGTTGAATTGAAAGAATTCATGATATAGATGGTCCATGGGCATTATTTTCATAAAGAATATACTCATTAAAGTTGAGGCAAAATTTAATTTCAAGGTTATTGCATGAAACATAGTCCTTGTAACAATAAGAGTAGCCTAATTCACATGAGGTGATTAGAATGTCTCATCATTTAGGAATTAAACCAGTTCACTTATGTAAGAAATGCAAACCATGATAACTGACTCCTTTGGTTGATGGATTTAAATATATTTAGTTTTTTAATGCTCTTTATACTTATTCGATTCTATTAATATACTAGGTTGTTTAGCCACATGTGTTAATTTCATGATCAATGTGTCAAAAAGTGTGTTTGGGGTCAATAGAGGAGCCTTGCTAATGACAATGATGGGAGGCAATGTCTAATTTTGAATTCAATAATTAATATCAATAAGAAATGAAATTTAAGATCAAGGACTCCATTGTTTATTAAATTGAATGAATTCATGATATAGATGGTCCATAGGCATTTTTTCATAAAGAATATACTCGTTAAGGTTGAGGCAAAATTTAATTTCAAGGTTATTGCATGAATCATATTCCTGGTAACAATAAGAGAAGCCAAATTCACATGAGGTGATTAGAATGTATCATGATATACGAATTAAACCAATTCACTCATGTAAGAAATGCAAACCATGATGATTGACTCCTTTGGTTGATGGATTTAAATAGATTTAGTGTTTTAATGCTCTTTATACATGTTTGATTCTATTAGTATACTAGGTTGTTTAGCCACATGTGTTAATTTCATGATCAATGTGTCAAAAAGTGTGTTTGGGGTCAAAAGAGGAGCCTTGCTAATGACAAATGATGGGAGGCAATATCTAATTTTGAATTCAACAATTAATATCAATAAGAAATGAAATTTAAGATCAAGGACTCCACTGTTTATTAAATCTAATGAATTCATGATATAGATGGTCCATGGGTATTTTTTTCATAAATAATATACTCATTAAGGTTGAGGCAAAATTTAATTTCAAGGTTATTGCATGAAACATAGTCCTTGTAACAATAAGAGTAGCCTAATTCACATGAGGTGATTAGAATGTCTCATCATTTAGGAATTAAACCAGTTAACTTATGTAAGAAATGCAAACCATGATAACTGACTCCTTTGGTTGATGGATTTAAATATATTTAGTGTTTTAATGCTCTTTATACTTGTTTGATTCTATTAATATACTAGGTTGTTTAGCCATATGTGTTAATTTCATGATCAATGTGTCAAAAAGTGTGTTTGGGGTCAAAAGAGGAGCCTTGCTAATGACAAATGATGGGAGGCAATGTCTAATTTTGAATTCAAAAATTAATATCAATAAGAAATGAAATTTAAGATCAAGGACTCCATTGTTTATTAAATTGAATGAATTCATGATATAGATTGTCAATGGGCATTTTTTTCATAAATAATATACACATTAAGGTTGAGGCTAAATTTAATTTCAAGGTTATTGCATCAAACATAGTCCTGGTAATAATAAGAGGAGCCTAATTCACATGAGGTGATTAGAATGTCTCATGAGTTAGGAATTAAACCAGTTCACATATGTAAGAAATGCAAACCATGATGACTGACTCTTTTGGTTGCTTGATCTAAATAGATTTAGTGTTTTAATGCTCTTTATACATGTTTGATTCTATTAGTATACTAGGTTGTTTAGCCACATGTGTTAATTTCATGATCAATGTGTCAAAAAGTGTGTTTGGGGTCAAAAGAGGAGCCTTGCTAATGACAAATGATGGGAGGCAATGTCTAATTTTGAATTCAAAAATTAATATCAATAAGAAATGAAATTTAAGATCAAGGACTCCATTGTTTATTAAATTGAATGAATTCATGATATAGATTGTCAATGGGCATTTTTTTCATAAATAATATACACATTAAGGTTGAGGCTAAATTTAATTTCAAGGTTATTGCATGAAACATAGTCTTGGTAATAATAAGAGGAGCCTAATTCACATGAGGTGATTAGAATGTCTCATGATTTAGGAATTAAACCAGTTCACATATGTAAGAAATGCAAAACATCATGACTGACTCCTTTTGTTGAATGATTTCAATAGATTTAGTGTTTTAATGCTCTTTATACTTGTTTGATTCTATTAATGTACAAGGTTGTTTACCCACATGTGTTAATTAATGTGTCAAAAAGTGTGTTTGGGGTCAAAAGAGGAGCCTTGCTAATGACAAATGATGGGAGGCAATGTCTAATTGTGAATTCAAAAATTAATATCAATAAGAAATGAAATTTAAGATCAAGGACTCCATTGTTTATTAAATTGAATGAATTCATGATATAGATGGTCCATGGGCATTATTTTCATAAAGAATATAGTCATTAAAGTTGAGGCAAAATTTCATTTCAAGGTTATTGCATGAAACATAGTCCTTGTAACAATAAGAGTAGCCTAATTCACATGAGGTGATTAGAATGTCTCATGATTTAGGAATTAAACCAGTTCACTTATGTAAGAAGTGAAATTTAAGATCAAGGTCTCCATTGTTTATTAAATTGAATGCATTCATGATATAGATGGTCCATAGGCATTTTTTTCATAAAGAATATACTCATTAAGGATGAGGCAAAACTTAATTTCACGGTTATTGCATGAAACATAGTCCTGGTAACAATAAGAGGAGCCTAATTCACATGAGGTGATTAGAATGTCTCATGATTTAGGAATTCAACCAGTTCACTTATGTAAGAAATGCAAACCATGATGACTACATCTTTTGGTTTATAGATTTAAATAGATTTAGTGTTTTAATGCTCTTTATACTTGTTTGATTCTATTAATATACTAGGTTGTTTAGCCACATCTGTTAATTTTATGATCAATGTGTCAAAAAGTGTGTTTGGGGTCAAAAGAGGAGCCTTGGTAATGACAAATGATGGGAGGCAATATCTAATTTTGAATTCAAAAATTAATATCAGTAAGAAATGAAATTTAAGATCAAGGAGTCCATTGTTTATTAAATTGAATGAATTCATGATATAAATGGTCAATGGGCATTTTTTTCATAAATAATATACTCATTAAGGTTGAGGCAAAATTTAATTTCAAGGTTATTGCATGAAACATAGTCCTGGTAATAATAAGAGGAGCCTAATTCACATGAGGTGATTAGAATGTCTCATGATTTAGGAATTAAACCAGTTCAGATATGTAAGAAATGCAAACCATGATGACTGACTCCTTTGGTTGCTTGATCTAAATAGATTTAGTGTTTTAATGCTCTTTATACGTGTTTGATTCAATTAGTATACTAGGTTGTTTAGCCACATGTGTTAGTTTCATGATCAATGTGTCAAAAAACTGTGTTTGGGTGCAAAAAACCCGGAGCCTTGCTAATGAGAAATGATGGGAGGCAAAATCTAATTTTGAATTCAAAAATTAATATCAATAAGAAATGAAATTTAAGATCAAGGACTCCATTGTTTATTAAATTGAAAGAATTCATGATATATAGATGGTCCATGGGCATTTTTTTCATAAAGAATATACCCATTAAAGTTGAGGCAAAATTTTATTTCAAGGTTATTGCATGAAACATAGTCCTGGTAACAATAAGAGTAGCCTAATTCACATGAGGTGATTAGAATGTCTCATGATCTAGGAATTAAAAACCAGTTCACTTATATAACAAATGCAAACCATGATGACTGACTCCTTTAGTTGAATGGATTTAAATAGATTTAGTGTTTTTAATGCTCTTTATGCATGCTTGATTCTATTAATATACTAGTTTGTTTAGCCACATGCGTTAATTTCATGATCAATGTGTCAAAAAGTGTGTTTGGGGTCAATAGAGGAGCCTTGCTAATAACAAATGATGGGAGGCAACATCTAATTTTGAATTCAAAAATTAATATCAATAAGAAATGAAATTTAAGATCAAGGACTCCATTGTTTATTAAATTGAATGAATTCATGATATAGATGGTCAATGGGCATTTTTTTTCATAAATAATATACTCATTAAGGTTGAGGCAAAATTTAATTTCAAGGTTATTGCATGAAACATAGTCCTGGTAATAATAAGAGGAGCCTAATTCACATGAGATGATTAGAATGTCTCATGATTTAGGAATTAAACCAGTTCACATATGTAAGAAATGCAAACCATGATGGCTGACTCCTTTTGTTGAATGATTTCAATAGATTTAGTGTTTTAATGCTCTTTATACTTGTTTGATTCTATTAATGTACAAGGTTGTTTACCCACATGTGTTAATTAATGTGTCAAAAAGTGTGTTTGGGGTCAAAAGAGGAGCCTTGCTAATGACAAATGATGGGAGGCAATGTCTAATTTTGAATTCAAAAATTAATATCAATAAGAAATGAAATTTAAGATCAAGGACTCCATTGTTTATTAAATTGAATGAATTCATGATATAGATGGTCAATGGGAATTTTTTTCATAAATACTATACTCATTAAGGTTGAGGCAAAATTTAATTTCAAGGTTATTGCATGAAACATAGTCCTGGTAATAATAAGAGGAGCCTAATTCACATGAGATGATTAGAATGTCTCATGATTTAGGAATTAAACCAGTTCACATATGTAAGAAATGCAAACCATGATGGCTGACTCCTTTTGTTGAATGATTTCAATAGATTTAGTGTTTTAATGCTCTTTATACTTGTTTGATTCTATTAATGTACAAGGTTGTTTACCCACATGTGTTAATTAATGTGTCAAAAAGTGTGTTTGGGGTCAAAAGAGGAGCCTTGCTAATGACAAATGATGGGAGGCAATGTCTAATTTTGAATTCAAAAATTAATATCAATAAGAAATGAAATTTATGATCAAGGACTCCATTGTTTATTAAATTGAATGAATTCATGATATAGATGGTCAATGGGCATTTTTTTCATAAATAATATACTCATTAAGGTTGAGGCAAAATTTAATTTCAAGGTTATTGCATGAAACATAGTCCTGGTAATAATAAGAGGAGCCTAATTCACATGAGGTGATTAGAATGTCTCATGATTTAGGAATTAAACCAGTTCACATATGTAAGAAATGCAAACCATGATGGCTGACTCCTTTTGTTGAATGATTTCAATAGATTTAGTGTTTTAAATGCTCTTTATACTTGTTTGATTCTATTAATGTACAAGGTTGTTTACCCACATGTGTTAATTAATGTGTCAAAAAGTGTGTTCGGGTCAAAAGAGGAGCCTTGCTAATGACAAATGATGGGAGGCAATATCTAATTTTGAATTCAAAAATTAATATCAATAAGAAATGAAATTTAAGATCAAGGACTCCATTGTTTATTAAATTGAATGAATTCATGATATAGATGGTCAATGGGAATTTTTTTCATAAATAATATACTCATTAAGGTTGAGGCAAAATTTAATTTCAAGGTTATTGCATGAAACATAGTCCTGGTAATAATAAGAGGAGCCTAATTCACATGAGATGATTAGAATGTCTCATGATTTAGGAATTAAACCAGTTCACATATGTAAGAAATGCAAACCATGATGGCTGACTCCTTTTGTTGAATGATTTCAATAGATTTAGTGTTTTAATGCTCTTTATACTTGTTTGATTCTATTAATGTACAAGGTTGTTTACCCACATGTGTTAATTATTAATGTGTCAAAAAGTGTGTTTCGGGGTCAAAAGAGGAGCCTTGCTAATGACAAATGATGGGAGGCAATGTCTAATTTTGAATTCAAAAATTAATATCAATAAGAAATGAAATTTAAGATCAAGGACTCCATTGTTTATTAAATTGAATGAATTCATGATATAGATGGTCAATGGGCATTTTTTTCATAAATAATATACTCATTAAGGTTGAGGCAAAATTTAATTTCAAGGTTATTGCATGAAACATAGTCCTGGTAATAATAAGAGGAACCTAATTCACATGAGGTGATTAGAATGTCTCATGATTTAGGAATTAAACCAGTTCACATATGTAAGAAATGCAAACCATGATGGCTGACTCCTTTTGTTGAATGATTTCAATAGATTTAGTGTTTTTTAATGCTCTTTATACTTGTTTGATTCTATTAATGTACAAGGTTGTTTACCCACATGTGTTAATTAATGTGTCAAAAAGTGTGTTTGGGGTCAAAAGAGGAGCCTTGCTAATGACAAATGATGGGAGGCAATGTCTAATTTTGAATTCAAAAATTAATATCAATAAGAAATGAAATTTATGATCAAGGACTCCATTGTTTATTAAATTGAATGAATTCATGATATAGATGGTCAATGGGCATTTTTTTTCATAAATAATATACTCATTAAGGTTGAGGCAAAATTTAATTTCAAGGTTATTGCATGAAACATAGTCCTGGTAATAATAAGAGGAGCCTAATTCACATGAGAGGTGATTAGAATGTCTCATGATTTAGGAATTAAACCAGTTCACATATGTAAGAAATGCAAACCATGATGGCTGACTCCTTTTGTTGAATGATTTCAATAGATTTAGTGTTTTAATGCTCTTTATACTTGTTTGATTCTATTAATGTACAAGGTTGTTTACCCACATGTGTTAATTAATGTGTCAAAAAGTGTGTTCGGGGTCAAAAGAGGAGCCTTGCTAATGACAAATGATGGGAGGCAATATCTAATTTTGAATTCAAAAATTAATATCAATAAGAAATGAAATTTAAGATCAAGGACTCCATTGTTTATTAAATTGAATGAATTCATGATATAGATGGTCAATGGGAATTTTTCTCATAAATAATATACTCATTAAGGTTGAGGCAAAATTTAATTTCAAGGTTATTGCATGAAACATAGTCCTGGTAATAATAAGAGGAGCCTAATTCACATGAGATGATTAGAATGTCTCATGATTTAGGAATTAAACCAGTTCACATATGTAAGAAATGCAAACCATGATGGCTGACTCCTTTTGTTGAATGATTTCAATAGATTTAGTGTTTTAATGCTCTTTATACTTGTTTGATTCTATTAATGTACAAGGTTGTTTACCCACGTGTTAATTAATGTGTCAAAAAGTGTGTTCGGGGTCAAAAGAGGAGCCTTGCTAATGACAAATGATGGGAGGCAATGTCTAATTTTGAATTCAAAAATTAATATCAATAAGAAATGAAATTTAAGATCAAGGACTCCATTGTTTATTAAATTGAATGAATTCATGATATAGATGGTCAATGGGCATTTTTTTCATAAATAATATACTCATTAAGGTTGAGGCAAAATTTAATTTCAAGGTTATTGCATGAAACATAGTCCTGGTAATAATAAGAGGAACCTAATTCACATGAGGTGATTAGAATGTCTCATGATTTAGGAATTAAACCAGTTCACATATGTAAGAAATGCAAACCATGATGGCTGACTCCTTTTGTTGAATGATTTCAATAGATTTAGTGTTTTAATGCTCTTTATACTTGTTTGATTCTATTAATGTACAAGGTTGTTTACCCACATGTGTTAATTAATGTGTCAAAAAGTGTGTTCGGGGTCAAAAGAGGAGCCTTGCTAATGACAAATGATGGGAGGCAATATCTAATTTTGAATTCAAAAATTAATATCAATAAGAAATGAAATTTAAGATCAAGGACTCCATTGTTTATTAAATTGAATGAATTCATGATATAGATGGTCAATGGGAATTTTTTCATAAATAATATACTCATTAAGGTTGAGGCAAAATTTAATTTCAAGGTTATTGCATGAAACATAGTCCTGGTAATAATAAGAGGAGCCTAATTCACATGAGATGATTAGAATGTCTCATGATTTAGGAATTAAACCAGTTCACATATGTAAGAAATGCAAACCATGATGGCTGACTCCTTTTGTTGAATGATTTCAATAGATTTAGTGTTTTAATGCTCTTTATACTTGTTTGATTCTATTAATGTACAAGGTTGTTTACCCACATGTGTTAATTAATGTGTCAAAAAGTGTGTTCGGGGTCAAAAGTGGAGCCTTGCTAATGACAAATGATGGGAGGCAATGTCTAATTTTGAATTCAAAAATTAATATCAATAAGAAATGAAATTTAAGATCAAGGACTCCATTGTTTATTAAATTGAATGAATTCATGATATAGATGGTCAATGGGCATTTTTTTCATAAATAATATACTCATTAAGGTTGAGGCAAAATTTAATTTCAAGGTTATTGCATGAAACATAGTCCTGGTAATAATAAGAGGAACCTAATTCACATGAGGTGATTAGAATGTCTCATGATTTAGGAATTAAACCAGTTCACATATGTAAGAAATGCAAACCATGATGGCTGACTCCTTTTGTTGAATGATTTCAATAGATTTAGTGTTTTAATGCTCTTTATACTTGTTTGATTCTATTAATGTACAAGGTTGTTTACCCACATGTGTTAATTAATGTGTCAAAAAGTGTGTTTGGGGTCAATAGAGGAGCCTTGCTAATGACAAATGATGGGAGGCAATGTCTAATTTTGAATTCAATAATTAATATCAATAAGAAATGAAATTTAGGATAAAGGACTCCATTGTTTATTAAATTGAATGAATTCATGATATAGATGATCCATAGGCATTTTTTCATAAAGAATATACTCATTAAGGTTGAGGCAAAATTTAATTTCAAGGTTATTGCATGAAACATAGTCCTGGTAACAACAAGAGAAGCCAAATTCACATGAGGTGATTAGAATGTCTCATGATTTAGGAATTAAACCAATTCACTCATTTAAGAAATGCAAACCATGATGATTGACTCCTTTGGTTGATGGATTTAAATAGATTTAGTGTTTTAATGTTCTTTATAATTTTTTGATTCTATTAATATACTAGGTTGTTTAGCCACATCTGTTAATTTTATGATCAATGTGTCAAAAAGTGTTTTTGGGGTCAAAAGAGGAGCCTTGCTAATGACAAATGATGGGAGGCAATGTCTATTTTTGAATTCAAAAATTAATATCAATAAGAAGTGAAATTTAAGATCAAGGACTCCATTGTTTATTAAATTGAATGCATTCATGATATAGATGGTCCATAGGCATTTTTTTCATAAAGAATATACTCATTAAGGATGAGGCAAAATTTAATTTCAAGGTTCTTGCATGAAACATAGTCCTGGTAACAATAAGAGGAGCCTAATTCACATGAGGTGAATAGAATGTCTCATGATTTAGGAATTAAACCAGTTCACTTATGTAAGAAATGCAAACCATGATGATTGAATCCTTGGGTTTATGGATTTAAATAGATTTACTGTTTTAATGCTCTTTATACTTGTTTGATTCTATTAATGTACTAGGTTGTTTACCCACATGTGTTTATTAATGTGTCAAAAAGTGTGTTTGGGGTCAAAAGAGGAGCCTTGCTAATGACAAATGATGGGAGGCAATATCTAATTGTGAATTCAAAAATTAATATCAATAAGAAATGAAATTTAAGATCAAGGACTCCATTGTTTATTAAATTGAATGAATTCATGATATAGATGGTCCATGGGCATTATTTTCATAAAGAATATACTCATTAAAGTTGAGGCAAAATTTCATTTCAAGGTTATTGCATGAAACATAGTCCTGGTAACAATAAGAGTAGCCTAATTCACATGAGGTGATTAGAATGTCTCATGATTTAGGAATTAAACCAGTTCACATATGTAAGAAATGCAAAACATGATGACTGACACCTTTTGTTGAATGATTTCAATAGATTTAGTGTTTTAATGCTCTTTATACTTGTTTGATTCTATTAATGTACTAGGTTGTTTACCCACATGTGTTAATTAATGTGTCAAAAAGTGTGTTTGGGGTCAAAAGAGGAGCCTTGCTAATGACAAATGATGGGAGGCAATGTCTAATTGTGAATTCAAAAATTAATATCAATAAGAAATGAAATTTAAGATCAAGGACTCCATTGTTTATTAAATTGAATGAATTCATGATATAGATGGTCCATGGGCATTATTTTCATAAAGAATATACTCATTAAAGTTGAGGCAAAATTTCATTTCAAGGTTATTGCATGAAACATAGTCCTTGTAACAATATGAGTAGCCTAATTCACATGAGGTGATTAGAATGTCTCATCATTTAGGAATTAAACCAGTTCACTTATGTAAGAAATGCAAACCATGATAACTGACTCCTTTGGTGGATGCATTTAAATATATTTAGTGTTTTAATGCTCTTTATACTTGTTCGATTCCATTAATATATTAGGTTGTTTAGCCACATCTGTTAATTTTATGATCAATGTGTCAAAAAGTGTGTTTGGGGTCAAAAGAGGAGCCTTGCTAATGACAAATGATGGGAGGCAATGTCTAATTTTGAATTCAAAAATTAATATCAATAAGAAGTGAAATTTATGATCAAGGACTCCATTGTTTATTAAATTGAATGCATTCATGATATAGATGATCCATAGGCATTTTTTTCATAAAGAATATACTCATTAAGGATGAGGCTCATTTCAAGGTTCTTGCATAAAACATAGTCCTGGTAACAATAAGAGGAGCCTAATTCACATGAGGTGATTAGAATGTCTCATGATTTAGGAATTAAACCAGTTCACTTATGTAAGAAATGCAAACCATGATGACTGAATCCTTTGGTTTATGGATTTAAATAGATTAATTGTTTTAATGCTCTTTATACATGCTTGATTCTATTAATATACTAGGTTGTTTAGCCACATGCGTTAATTTCATGATCAATGTGTCAAAAAGTGTGTTTGGGGTCAATAGAGGAGCCTTGCTAATGACAAATGATGGGAGGCAATATCTAATTTTGAATTCAAAAATTAATATCAATAAGAAATGAAATTTAAGATCAAGGAGTCCATTGTTTATTAAATTGAATGAATTCATGATATAGATGGTCAATGGGCATTTTTTTCATAAATAATATACTCATTAAGGTTGAGGCAAAATTTAATTTCAAGGTTATTGCATGAAACATAGTCTTGGTAATAATAAGAGGAGCCTAATTCACATGAGGTGATTAGAATGTCTCATGATTTAGGAATTAAACCAGTTCACATATGTAAGAAATGCAAAACATGATGACTGACTCCTTTTGTTGAATGATTTCAATAGATTTAGTGTTTTAATGCTCTTTATACTTGTTTGATTCTATTAATGTACTAGGTTGTTTACCCACATGTGTTAATTAATGTGTCAAAAAGTGTGTTTGGCGTCAAAAGAGGAGCCTTGCTAATGACAAATGATGGGAGACAATGTCTAATTTTGAATTCAAAAATTAATATCAATAAGAAATGAAATTTAAGATCAAGGACTCCATTGTTTATTAAATTGAATGAATTCATGATATAGATGGTCCGTGGGCATTATTTTCATAAAGAATATACTCATTAAAGTTCCGGCAAAATTTCATTTCAAGGATATTGCATGAAACATAGTCCTTGTAACAATAAGAGTAGCCTAATTCACATGAGGTGATTAGAATGTCTCATCATTTAGGAATTAAACCAGTTCACTTATGTAAGCAATGCAAACCATGATAACTGACTCCTTTGGTTGATGGATTTAAATAGATTTAGTGTTTTAATGCTCTTTATACTTTTCGATTCTATTAATATACTAGGTTGTTTAGCCACATGTGTTAATTTCATGATCAATGTGTCAAAAAGTGTGTTTGGGCTCAATAGAGGAGCCTTGCTAATGAGAAATGATGGGAGGCAATGTCTAATTTTGAATTCAATAATTAATATCAATAAGAAATGAAATTTAAGATCAAGGACTCCCAATGTTTATTAAATTGAATGAATTCATGATATAGATGGTCCATAGGCATTTTTTCGTAAAGAATATACTCATTAAGGTTGAGGCAAAATTTAATTTCAAGGTTATTGCATGAAACATAGTCCTGGAAACAATAAGAGAAGCCAAATTCACATGAGGTGATTAGAATGTCTCATGATTTAGGAATTAAACCAATTCACTCATGTAAGAACTACAAACCATGATGACT
Source organism: Ceriops zippeliana (assembly GCA_037897445.1). Classification (NCBI taxonomy): domain Eukaryota; kingdom Viridiplantae; phylum Streptophyta; class Magnoliopsida; order Malpighiales; family Rhizophoraceae; genus Ceriops; species Ceriops zippeliana. Next base: position 5,304 of record JBAPLH010001290.1, on the reverse strand, counting down.
GACTCCTTTGGTTGATGGATTTAAATAGAGTTAGTGTTTTAATGCTTTTTATACTTGTTTGATTCTATTAATACACTAGGTTGTTTAGGCACATCTGTTAATTTTATGATCAATGTGTCAAAAAGTGTGTTTGGGGTCAAAAGAGGAGCCTTGCTAATGACAAATGATGGGAGGCAATGTCTAATTTTGAATTCAAAAATTAATATCAATAAGAAGTGAAATTTAAGATCAAGGACTCCATTGTTAATTAAATTGAATGAATTCATGATATAGATGGTCCGTGGGCATTATTTTCATAAAGAATATACTCATTAAAGTTGCGGCAAAATTTCATTTCAAGGATATTGCATGAAACATAGTCCTTGTAACAATAAGAGTAGCCTAATTCACATGAGGTGATTAGAATGTCTCATCATTTAGGAATTAAACCAGTTCACTTATGTAAGCAATGCAAACCATGATAACTGACTCCTTTGGTTGATGGATTTAAATAGATTTAGTGTTTTAATGCTCTTTATACTTGTTCGATTCTATTAATATACTAGGTTGTTTAGCCACATGTGTTAATTTCATGATCAATGTGTCAAAAAGTGTGTTTGGGCTCAATAGAGGAGCCTTGCTAATGAGAAATGATGGGAGGCAATGTCTAATTTTGAATTCAATAATTAATATCAATAAGAAATGAAATTTAAGATCAAGGACTCCATTGTTTATTAAATTGAATGAATTCATGATATAGATGGTCCATAGGCATTTTTTCGTAAAGAATATACTCATTCAGGTTGAGGCAAAATTTAATTTCAAGGTTATTGCATGAAACATAGTCCTGGAAACAATAAGAGAAGCCAAATTCACATGAGGTGATTAGAATGTCTCATGATTTAGGAATTAAACCAATTCACTCATGTAAGAACTACAAACCATGATGACTGACTCCTTTGGTTGATGGATTTAAATAGATTTAGTGTTTTAATGCTTTTTATACTTGTTTGATTCTATTAATACACTAGGTTGTTTAGGCACATCTGTTAATTTTATGATCAATGTGTCAAAAAGTGTGTTTGGGGTCAAAAGAGGAGCCTTGCTAATGACAAATGATGGGAGGCAATGTCTAATTTTGAATTCAAAAATTAATATCAATAAGAAGTGAAATTTATGATCAAGGACTCCATTGTTTATTAAATTGAATGAATTCATGATATAGATGGTCCATAGGCATTTTTTTCATAAAGAATATACTCATTAAGGATGAGGCAAAATTTAATTTCAAGGTTCTTGCATGAAACATAGTCCTGGTAACAATAAGAGGAGCCTAATTCACATGAGGTGATTAGAATGTCTCATGATTTAGGAATTAAACCAGTTCACTTATGTAAGAAATGCAAACCATGATGACTGAATCCTTTGGTTTATGGATTTAAATAGATTAATTGTTTTAATGCTCTTTATACATGCTTGATTCTATTAATATACTAGGTTGTTTAGCCACATGCGTTAATTTCATGATCAATGTGTCAAAAAGTGTGTTTGGGGTCAATAGAGGAGCCTTGCTAATGACTCATGATGGGAGGCAATATCTAATTTTGAATTCAAAAATTAATATCAATAAGAAATGAAATTTAAGATCAAGGAGTCCATTGTTTATTAAATTGAATGAATTCATGATATAGATGGTCAATGGGCATTTTTTTCATAAATAATATACTCATTAAGGTTGAGGCAAAATTTAATTTCAAGGTTATTGCATGAAACATAGTCCTGGTAATAATAAGAGGAGCCTAATTCACATGAGGTGATTAGAATGTCTCATGATTTAGGAATTAAACCAGTTCACATATGTAATAAATGCAAAACATGATGACTGACTCCTTTTGTTGAATGATTTCAAAAGATTTAGTGTTTTAATGCTCTTTATACTTGTTTGATTCTATTAATGTACTAGGTTGTTTACCCACATGTGTTAATTAATGTGTCAAAAAGTGTGTTTGGGTTCAAAAGAGGAGCCTTGTTAATGACAAATGATGGGAGGCAATGTCTAATTTTGAATTCAAAAATTAATATCAATAAGAAATGAAATTTAAGATCAAGGACTCCATTGTTTATTAAATTGAATGAATTCATGATATAGATGGTCCATGGGCATTATTTTCATAAAGAATATACTCATTAAAGTTGAGGCAAAATTTCATTTCAAGGTTATTGCATGAAACATAGTCCTTGTAACAATATGATTAGCCTAATTCACATGAGGTGATTAGAATGTCTCATCATTTAGGAATTAAACCAGTTCACTTATGTAAGAAATGCAAACCATGATAACTGACTCCTTTGATTGATGGATTTAAATATATTTAGTGTTTTAATGCTCTTTATACTTGTTCGATTATATTAATATACTAGGTTGTTTAGCCACATCTGTTAATTTTATGATCAATGTGTCAAAAAGTGTGTTTGGGGTCAAAAGAGGAGCCTTGCTAATGACAAATGATGGGAGGCAATGTCTAATTTTGAATTGAACAATTAATATCAATAAGAAATGAAATTTAAGATCAAGGACTCCATTCTTTATTAAATTGAATGAATTCATGATATAGATGGTCCATAGGCATTTTTTTCATAAAGAATATACTCATTAAGGATGAGGCAAAATTTAATTTCAAGGTTATTGCATGAAACATAGTCCTGGTAACAATAAGAGGAGCCTAATTCACATGAGGTGATTAGAATATCTCATGATTTAGGAATTAAACCAGTTCACTTATGTAAGAAATGCAAACCATGATGATTGAATCCTTTGGTTTATGGATTTAAATAGATTTACTGTTTTAATGCTCTTTATACTTGTTTGATTCTATTAATATACTAGGTTGTTTAGCCACATCTGTTAATTTTATGATCAATGTGTCAAAAAGTGTTTTTGGGGTAAATAGAGGAGCCTTGCTAATGACAAATGATGGGAGGCAATGTCTAATTTTGAATTCAATAATTAATATCAATAAGAAATGAAATTTAAGATGAAGGACTCCATTGTTTATTAAATTGAATGAATTCATGATATAGATGGTCAATGGGAATTTTTTTCATAAATAATACACACATTAAGGTTGAGGCTAAATTTAATTTCAAGGTTATTGCATGAAACATAGTCCTGGTAATAATAAGAGGAGCCTAATTCACATGAGGTGATTAGAATGTCTCATGATTTAGGAATTAAACCAGTTCACATATGTAAGAAATGCAAACCATGATGACTGACTCCTTTGGTTGCTTGATCTAGATAGATTTAGTGTTTTAATGCTCTTTATACGTGTTTGATTCTATTAGTATACTAGGTTGTTTAGCCACATGTGTTAGTTTCATGATCATTGTGTCAAAAACTGTGTTTGGTGCAAAAATCGGAGCCTTGCTAATGACAAATGATGGGAGGCAATGTCTAATTTTGAATTCAAAATTTAATATCAATAAGAAATGAAATTTAAGATCAAGGACTCCATTGTTTATTAAATTGAAAGAATTCATGATATAGATGGTCCATGGGCATTTTTTTCATAAAGAATATACTCATTAAGGTTGAGGCAAAATTTAATTTCAAGGTTATTGCATGAAACAAAGTCCTGGTAATAATAAGAGGAGCCTAATTCACATGAGGTGATTAGAATGTCTCATGATTTAGGAATTAAACCAGTTCACATATGTAAGAAATGCAAACCATGATGACTGACTCCTTTGGTTGCTTGATCTAAATAGATTTAGTGTTTTAATGCTCTTTATACGTGTTTGATTCTATTAGTATACTAGGTTATTTAGCCACATGTGTTAATTTCATGATCAATGTGTCAAAAACTGTGTTTGGTGCAAAAATCGGAGCCTTGCTAATGAGAAATGATGGGAGGCAAAATCTAATTTTGAATTCAAAAATTAATATCAATAAGAAATGAAATTTAAGATCAAGGCTCCATTGTTTATTAAATTGAAAGAATTCATGATATAGATGGTCCATGGGCATTTTTTTCATAAATAATATACACACTAAGGTTGAGGCTAAATTTAATTTCAAGGTTATTGCATGAAACAAAGTCCTGGTAATAATAAGAGGAGCCTAATTCACATGAGGTGATTAGAATGTCTCATGATTTAGGAATTAAACAAGTTCACATATGTAAGAAATGCAAACCATGATGACTGACTCCTTTGGTTGCTTGATCTAAATAGATTTAGTGTTTTAATGCTCTTTATACGTGTTTGATTCTATTAGTATACTAGGTTATTTAGCCACATGTGTTAATTTCATGATCAATGTGTCAAAAACTGTGTTTGGTGCAAAAATCGGAGCCTTGCTAAATGAGAAATGATGGGAGGGTGGAGGGAGGCGAAATCTAATTTTGAATTCAAAAATTAATATCAATAAGAAATGAAATTTAAGATCAAGGCTCCATTGTTTATTAAATTGAAAGAATTCATGATATAGATGGTCCATGGGCATTTTTTTCATAAAGAATATACTCATTAAAGTTGAGGCAAAATTTAATTTCAAGGTTATTGCATGAAACATAGTCCTGGTAACAATAAGAGTAGCCTAATGCACATGAGGTGATTAGAATGTCTCATGATTTAGGAATTAAACCAGTTCACATATGTAAGAAATGCAAAACATGTTGACTGACTCCTTTTGTTGAATGCTTTCAATAGATTTAGTGTTTTAATGCTCTTTATACTTGTTTGATTCTATTAATGTACTAGGTTGTTTACCCACATGTGTTAATTAATGTGTCAAAAAGTGTGTTTGGGGTCAAAAGAGGAGCCTTGCTAATGACAAATGATGGGAGGCAATGTCTAATTTTGAATTTCAAAAATTAATATCAATAAGAAATGAAATTTAAGATCAAGGACTCCATTGTTTATTAAATTGAATGAATTCATGATATAGATGGTCAATGGGCATTTTTTTCATAAATAATATACACATTAAGGTTGAGGCTAAATTTAATTTCAAGGTTATTGCATCAAACATAGTCCTGGTAATAATAAGAGGAGCCTAATTCACATGAGGTGATTAGAATGTCTCATGATTTAGGAATTAAACCAGTTCACATATGTAAGAAATGCAAACCATGATGACTGACTCCTTTGGTTGCTTGATCTAAATAGATTTAGTGTTTTAGTGCTCTTTATACGTGTTTGATTCTATTAGTATACTAGGTTGTTTAACCACATATGTTAATTTCATGATCAATGTGTCAAAAACTGTGTTTGGTGCAAAAATCGGAGCCTTGCTAATGAGAAATGATGGGAGGCAAAATCTAA
>JBAPLH010001289.1:0-17131 GCA_037897445.1 Ceriops zippeliana | reverse complement strand
GAGCATTTATCAGTAAACCGGGGGCGGGGATGGGGCTACGGGGCCACGTTTTTGGTAGACGCTGGTCGGCCGTTCTGCAAACCCGTTCGGGCAAGACGGTCTGCTCAAAGCCCCAGCGGGGCAAGTCTTTTTGGGTCATTGCGATTTCCGTGCGCCCCGAGACGGCATCCTCCTGTATTCGGGGCTCAGGACCCTCCCAGAATGCGTGCCGCCTGTGTGGGAATTGCTCTCCCCAATTTCGACCGAGTCGACAAAATGTGACGCAAAAAATGTCTCGAGGGCCTCCCGTTCGGACTCTTCTATCGGTCGAGCACGTTTGTGGTCGGAGTCCTGACGCGACAAAGTCCCTCCCGGGACGTTTGTCGTCCTGAGGCGAGGCGTAGGCGACGCGACGAGGGAAACGCGAAAAAAGATTGCGGGGCAGTCCGAGAAGCTCCAAGCAGGTCACCCGTCCGGGCACACCTCTCCCCCGGGCGCGTTCAAGGTCGGGGTCATGCAAGTCCCTTCTCGGGAGTCCGGCAACGGGGTGAGGAGCGAAAAATGAGGGGTGCAACACGAGGACTTCCCAGGGAGGAGGTCACCCATCCTAGTACTACTCTCGCCCAAGCGCGTTTTAACTTCGGAGTTCTGATGGGATCCGGTGCATTAGTGCTGGTATGATCGCACCCAACAACAAGCCCTTCGGCGCACTGTTTTTATATAATACCGTCTCCGTACCGCATCTCCTCGCAGCCAGGTCGATTCCTAGCGCCGGCCAACTGCGGGTCTCCGCGGGCCTGCTTTGCCCGGATTGGCCGCGTTGCCTCTCCAACGAGAGAGGGGGAGGTGAGCGCCCCCCGAACCGTCGCAGCTTTTGATGGGGCGCACAGATCACAGGCGCGAGTCTCGCGACTCCTCCGCTGCGAGCGTGTGCGCGCGCGCTTCGTCGGGCTGCAATTCGACGGCTGCTCCGTTGCCCCCACCGATACGATACAAATCAATAGTCTCAGCGCGTCGCGGGCCCATCAATATCGTTCTTCGGGTAATTTTTGTTAAAATTTGTCCATTCTTCTGTCCGCCACGTCATCTCGTTGGTTTCTCCTGCCCTTTTTTGGGAGGGCTTCCCCAGTTATTTTATCGCAGTTTTGACATTTCGCGCATATATCCGTGCCCGAGGCGTCCCGAGGGGCAGAGAAGGGGGTCGGCTCCCGCTCCTCAGAGGGCGTTATCTTCCGTCCTGTTGCGGCCATCGAATTTTGGGATGGGATGCGGATGTTGGCACACTAAACGGAATCCGTGCGCTGGCCTCTGGAGCGCGAACAGGAGTGTCGGGAGCATTTATCAGCAAACCGGGGGCGGGGATGGGGCTACGGGGGCCACGTTTTTGGTAGACGCTGGTCGGCCGTACGGCAAGACGGTCTGCTCAAAAGCCCCAGCGGGGGCAAGTCTTTTTGGTCATTGCGATTTCCGTGCGCCCCGAGACGGCATCCTCGTATTCGGGGCTCAGGACCCTCCCAGAATGCGTGCGCCTGTGTGGGAATTGCCCCAATTTCGACCGAGAGTCGACAAAATGTGACGCAAAATGTCTCGAGGGCCTCCCCGTTCGGACTCTTCTATCGGTCGAGCACGTTTGTGGTCGGAGTCCTGACGCGACAAAGTCCCTCCCGGGGACGTTTGTCGTCCTGAGGCGAGGCGTAGGCGACGCGACGAGGGAAACGCGAAAGATTGCGGGGCAGTCCGAGAAGCTCCAAGCAGGTCACCCCGTCCGGGCACACCTCTCCCCCCGGGCGCGTTCAAGGTCGGGGTCATGCAGTCCCTTCTCGGGAGTCCGGCAACGGGGTGAGGAGGAGCGAAAATGAGGGGTGCAACACGAGGACTTCCCAGGAGGTCACCCATCCTAGTACTACTCTCGCCCAAGCGCGCGTTTAACTTCGGAGTTCTGATGGGATCCGGTGCATTAGTGCTGGTATGATCGCACCCCACAAGCCCTTCGGCGCACTGTTTTTATAATACCGTCTCGTACACCGCATCTCCTCGCAGCCAGGTCGATTCCTAGCGCCGGCCAACTGCGGGTCTCCGCGGGCCTGCTTTGCCCGGATTGGCCGCGTTGCCTCTCCAACGAGAGAGGGGGGAGGTGAGCGCCCCCCGAACCGTCGCAGCTTTTGATGGGCGCACAGGCGCGAGTCTCGCGACGACTCCTCCGCGCGAGCGTGCGCCGCGCGCTTCGTCGGGCTGCAATTCGACGGCTGCTGCTCCGTTGCCCCCCCCGATACGATACAAAATCAATAGTCTCAGCGCGTCGCGGGCCCATCAATATCGTTCTTCGGTAATTTTGTTAAAATTTTGTCCATTCTTCTGTCCGCCGCCACGTCATCTCGTTGGTTTCTCCTGCCTTTTTTTGGGAGGGCTTCCCCAGTTATTTTATCGCAGTTTGACATTCGCGCGCATATTCCGTGCCCGAGGCGTCCCGAGGGGCAGAGAAGGGGGTCGGGGTCGGCTCCCGCTCCTCAGAGGGCGTTATCTTCCGTCCTGTTGCGGCCATCGAATTTTGGGATGCGGATGTTGGCACACTAAACGGAATCGTGTGCGCTGGCCTCTGGAGCGCGAACAGGAGGAGTGTCGGGGAGCATTTATCAGCAAACCGGGGGGCGGGGATGGGGCTACGGGCCACGTTTTTGGTGGTAGACGCTGGTCGGTATCGGGTATTTTAGAGGCCGTACGGCGGCAAGACGGTCTGCTCAAAAGCCCCAGCGGGGCAAGTCTTTTTGGGTCATTGCGATTTCCGTTGCGCCCCGAGACGGCATCCTCGTATTCGGGGCTCAGGACCCTCCCAGAATGCGTGCGCCTGTGTGGGAAAGTGCCCCAATTTTCGACCGAGTCGACAAAATGTGACGCAAAATGTCTCGAGGGCCTCCCGTTCGGACTCTTCTATCGGTCGAGCACGTTTGTGGTCGGAGTCCTGACGCGACAAAGTCCCTCCCCGGGACGTTTGTCGTCCTGAGGGCGAGGCGTAGGCGACGCGACGAGGGAAACGCGAAAAAATTGCGGGGCAGTCCGAGAAGCTCCAAGCAGGTCACCCGTCCCGGGCACACCTCTCCCCCGGCGCGCGCGTTCAAGGTCGGGGGTCATGCAGTCCCTTCTCGGGAGTCCGGCAACGGGGGTGAGGAGCGAAAAAAATGAGGGGTGCAACACGAGGACTTCTTCCCAGGAGGTCACCCCATCCTAGTACTACTCTCGCCCAAGCGCGTTTAACTTCGGAGTTCTGATGGGATCCGGTGCATTAGTGCTGGTATGATCGCACCCAACAAGCCCTTCGGCGCACTGTTTTTTTATAATACCGTCTCCGTACCGCATCTCCTCGCAGCCAGGTCGATTCCTAGCGCCGGCCAACTGCGGTCTCTCCGCGGGCCTGCTTTGCCCGGATTGGCCGCGTTTGCCTCTCCAACGAGAGAGGGGGAGGGGTGAGCGCCCCCGAACCGTCGCAGCTTTTTTTGATGGGCGCACAGGCACGAGTCTCGCGACTCCTCCGCACGCGAGCGTGCGCGCGCTTTCGTCGGGCTGCAATTCGACGGCTGCTCCGTTGCCCCCCCCCGACCGATACGATACAAAATCAATAGTCTCAGCGCGTCGCGGGGCCCCATCAATATCGTTCTTCGGTAATTTTGTTAAAATTTGTCCATTCTTCTGTCCGCCACGTCATCTCGTTGGTTTCTCCTGCCTTTTTTAGGGAGGGCTTCCCCAGTTATTTTATCGCAGTTTGACATTCGCGCATATATTCCGTGCCCGAGGCGTCCCGAGGGGGCAGAGAAGGGGGGGTCGGCTCCCGCTCCTCTCCTCAGAGGGCGTTATCTTCCGTCCTGTTGCGGCCATCGAATTTTGGGATGCGGATGTTGGGCACACTAAACGGAATCCGTGCGCTGGCCTCTGGAGCGCGAACAGGAGTGTCGGGAGCATTTTTATCAGCAAACCGGGGGCGGGGGATGGGGCTACGGGGCCACGTGTTTGGTAGACGCTGGTCGGGGGAGGATCGCGAGTCCGTACGGCAAGACGGTCTGCTCAAAGCCCCAGCGGGGCAAGTCTTTTTGGTCATTGCGATTTCCGTGCGCCCCGAGAGACGGCATCCTCGTATTCGGGGCTCAGGACCCTCCCAGAATGCGTGCGCCTGTGTGGGAAGTGCCCCAATTTCGACCGAGTCGACAAAATGTGACGCAAAATGTCTCGAGGGCCTCCCGTTTCGGACTCTTCTATCGGTCGAGCACGTTTGTGGTCGGAGTCCTGACGCGACAAAGTCCCTCCCGGGACGTTTGTCGTCCTGAGGCGAGGCGTAGGCGACGCGACGAGGGAAAACGCGAAAAATTGCGGGGGGGCAGTCCGAGAAGCTCCAAGCAGGTCACCCGTCCGGGCACACCTCTCTCTCCCCCGGGCGCGTTCAAGGTCGGGGTCATGCAGTCCCTTCCCTTCTCGGGAGTCCGGCAACGGGGTGAGGAGCGAAAATGAGGGGTGCAACACGAGGACTTCCCAGGAGGTCACCCATCCTAGTACTACTCTCGCCCCAAGCGCGTTTTAACTTCGGAGTTTCTGATGATGGGATCCGGTGCATTAGTGCTGGTATGATCGCACCCAACAAGCCCTTCGGCGCACTGTTTTTATAAATACCGTCTCCGTACCGCATCGCATCTCCTCGCAGCCAGGTCGATTCCTAGCGCCGGCCAACTGCGGGGGTCTCCGCGGGGCCTGCTTTGCCCGGATTGGCCGCGTTGGCCGCCTTCTCTCGACGAGAGAGGGGGGGGAGGTGAGCGCCCCCCCGAACCGTCGCAGCTTTTGATGGGCGCACAGGCGCGAGTCTCGCGACTCCTCCGCGCGAGAGCGCGCGCGTGCCGCGCTTCGTCGGGCTGCAATTCGACGGCTGCTCCGTTGCCCCCCACCGATACCGATACGATACAAATCAATAGTCTCAGCGCGTCGCGGGGCCCATCAATATCGTTCTTTCTTCTTCGGTAATTTTGTTAAAAATTTGTCCATTCTTCTGTCCGCCACGTCATCTCGTTGGTTTCTTCTCCTGCCTTTTTTAGGGAGGGCTTTCCCCAGTTATTTTATCGCAGTTTGACATTCGCGCATATTCCGTGCCCGAGGCGTCCCGAGGGGCAGAGAAGGGGGTCGGCTCGGCTCCCGCTCCTCAGAGGGCGTTATCTTCCGTCCTGTTGCGGCCATCGAATTTTGGGATGCGGATGTTGGCACACTAAACGGAATCCGTGCGCTGGCCTCTGGAGCGCGAGAACAGGAGTGTCGGGAGCATTTATCATCAGCAGCAAACCGGGGGCGGGGATGGGGCTACGGGGGGCCACGTGTTTGGTAGACGCTGGTCGGTCCGTGACTCCGTACGGCAAGACGGTCTGCTCAAAGCCCCAGCGGGGCAAGTCTTTTTTGGTCATTGCGATTTCCGTGCGCCCCGAGACGGCATCCTCGTATATTCGGGGCTCAGGACCCCTCCCAGAATGCGTGCGCCTCTCTGTGGGAAAGTGCCCCAATTTCGACCGAGAGTCGACAAAATGTGACGCAAAATGTCTCGAGGGCCTCCCGTTCGGACTCTTTCTATCGGTCGAGAGCACGTTTGTGGTCGGAGTCCTGACGCGACAAAGTCCCTCCCGGGACGTTTGTCGTCCTGAGGCGAGGCGTAGGCGACGCGACGAGGGAAAACGCGAAAAATTGCGGGGCAGTCCGAGAAGCTCCAAGCAGGTCACCCGTCCGGGCACACCTCTCCCCCCGGCGCGCGTTCAAGGTCGGGGTCATGCAGTCCCTTCTCGGGAGTCCGGCAACGGGGTGAGGAGCGAAAATGAGGGGGTGCAACACGAGGACTTCTTCCCAGGAGGTCACCCATCCTAGTACTACTCTCTCGCGTCGCCCAAGCGCGTTTAACTTCGGAGTTCTGATGGGATCCGGTGCATTAGTGCTGGTATGATCGCACCACCACAAAGCCCCCTCGGCGCACTTGTTTTTATAAATACCCGTCTCCGTACCGCATCTCCTCGCAGCCAAGCAGCCAGGTCGATTTCCTAGCGCCGGCCAACTGCGGGTCTCCGCGGGGCCTGCTTTGCCCGGGATTGGCCGCGTTGCCTCTCCAACGAGAGAGGGGGGGGGGAGCGCGCCCCCGAACCGTCGCAGCTTTTGATGGGCGCACAGGCCAGGCGACGCGAGTCTCGCTGCGACTCCTCCGCGCGAGCGTGCGCGCGCTTCTTCGTCGGGCTGCAATTCGACGGCTGCTGCTGCTCTCCGTTGCCCCCACCGATACGATACAAAATCAATAGTCTCAGCGCGTCGCGGGGCCCATCAATATCGTTCTTCGGTAATTTTTGTTAAAAATTTTCCATTTCTTCTGTCCGCCACGTCATCATCTCGTTGGTTTCTCCTGCCTTTTTTTAGGGAGGGGCTTCCCCCAGTTATTTTTTTATCGCAGTTTGACATTCGCGCATATTTCGTGTGCCCGAGGCGTCCCGAGGGGGCAGCAGAGAGAAGGGGGGTCGGCTCTGCCGCTCCTCTCAGAGGGCGTTATCTTCCGTCCTGTTGCGGCCATCGAATTTTGGGATGATGCGGATGTTGGCACACTAAACGGAATCCGTGCGCTGGCCTCTGGAGCGCGAACAGGAGTGTCGGGAGCATTTATCAGCAAACCGGGGGGCGGGGGATGGGGCTACGGGGCCACGTTTTTTGGTAGACGCTGGTCGGCGGTCGGCGGTCACGTACGGCAAGACGGCTGCTCTCAAAGCCCCAGCGGGGCAAGTCTTTTTGGTCATTGCGATTTCCCGTGCGCCCCCGAGACGGCATCCTCGTATTCGGGGGCTCAGGACCCTCCCAGAATGCGTGCGCCTGCTGTGTGGGAATTGCCCCAATTTTCGACCGAGTCGACAAAATGTGACGCAAAATGTCTCGAGGGCCTCCCGTTCGGACTCTTCTATCGGTCGAGCACGTTTTGTGGTCGGAGTCCTGACGCGACAAAGTCCCTCCCGGGACGTTTGTCGTCCTGAGGCGAGGCGTAGGCGACGCGACGAGGGAAACGCGAAAAAATTGCGGGGGCAGTCCGAGTCCGAGAAGCTCCAAGCAGGTCAGTCACCGTCCGGGCACACCTCTCCCCCCGGGCGCGTTCAAGGTCGGGGTCATGCAGTCCCTTCTCCTCGGGAGTCCGGCAACGGGGTGAGGAGCGAAAAATGAGGGGGTGCAACACGAGGACTTCCCAGGAGGTCACCCATCCTAGTACTACTACTCTCGCCCAAGCGCGTTTAACTTCGGAGTTCTGATGGGATCCGGTGCATTAGTGCTGGTATGATCGCACCCAACAACAAGCCCTTCGGCGCACACTTTTTTTATAATACCGTCTCCGTACCGCATCTCTCCTCGCAGCCCAGGTCGATTCCTAGCGCCGGGCCAAACTGCGGGTCTCTCCGCGGGCCTGCTTTGCCCGGATTGGCCGCGTTGCCTCTCCAAACGAGAGAGGGGAGGGTGAGCGCTGAGCGCCCCCGAACCGTCGCAGCTTTTGATGGGCGCACAGGCACGAGTCTCGCGACTACTCCTCCGCGCGCGCGAGCGTGCGCCGCGCTTCGTCGGGCTGCAATTCGACGGCTGCTGCTCCGTTGCCCCCCCCCGATACGATACAAATCATCAATAGTCTCAGCGCGTCGCGGGGGCCCATCAATATCGTTCTTCGGTAATTTTGTTTAAAATTTGTGTCCATTCTTCTGTCCCGCCACGTCATCTCGTTGGTTTCTCCTGCCTTTTTTTGGGAGGGCTTCCCCAGTTATTTTATCGCAGTTTTGACATTCGCGCATATTCCGTGCCCGAGGCGTCCCGAGAGGGGCAGAGAAGGGGGTCGGGTCGGCTCCCGCTCCTCAGAGGGCGTTATCTTCCGTCCTGTTGCGGGCATCGAATTTTTGGGATGCGGATGTTGGCACACTAAACGGAATCCGTGCGCGCTGGCCTCTGGAGCGCGAACAAGGAGTGTCGGGAGCATTTTATCAGCAAAAAAACCGGGGGCGGGGGGATGGGGCTACGGGGGGGCACGTGTTTTGGTAGACGCTGGTCGGGTGGTTCGGGCAAGACGTACGGCCGTAACGGCAAGACGGTCTGCTCAAAGCCCCAGCGGGGGCAAGTCTTTTTTTGTCATTGCGATTGCGATTTCCGTGCGCCCCCGAGACGGCATCCTCGTATTCGGGGCTCAGGACCCTCCCAGAATGCGTGCGCCTGTGTGGGGAAGTGCCCCCCAATTTCGACCGAGTCGACAAAATGTGACGCAAAATGTCTCTCGAGGGCCTCCCGTTCGGACTCTCTCTATCGGTCGAGCACGAGCACGTTTGTGGTCGGAGTCCTGACGCGACAAAAGTCCCTCCCGGGTTTCGTTTGTCGTCGTCCTGAGGCGAGGCGTAGGGGCGACGCGACGAGGGGAAACGCGAAAAAATTGCGGGGCAGTCCGGAGAAGCTCCAAAGCAGGTCACCCGTCCGGGCACACCTCTCTCCCCCGGGGCGCGTTCAAGGTCGGGGTCATGCAGTCCCTTCTCTCGGGAGTCCGGCAACGGGTGTGAGGAGCGCGAAAATGAGGGGTGCAAACACGAGGACTTCCCAGGAGGTCACCCCATCATCCTAGTACTACTCTCTGCCCAAGCGCGTTTTAACTTCGGAGTTCTGATGGGATCCGGTGCATTAGTGCTGGTATGATCGCACCCCACCCAAGCCCCCTTCGGCGCACTGTTTTTATAATACCGTCTCCGTACCGCATCTCCTCGCAGCCAGGTCGATTCCTAGCGCCGGCCAACTGCGGGTCTCCGCGGGGGCCTGCTTTGCCCGGATTGGCCGCGTTGCCTCTCCAACCAACGAGAGAGGGGGGAGGTGAGCGCCCCCCCCGAACCGTCGCAGCTTTTGATGGGCGCACAGGCACGAGTCTCTGCGCGACTCCTCTCCGCGAGCGAGCGCGCGCCGCGCTTCGTCGGGCTGGCTGCAATTCGACGGCTGCTGCTCCGTTGCCCCCCACCGATACGATACAAATCAATCAATAGTCTCAGCGCGTCGTCGCGGGCCCATCAATATCGTTCTTCGGTAATTTTGTTAAAATTTGTCCATTCTCTTCTGTCCGCCACGTCATCTCGTTTGGTTTTCTCCTGCCTTTTTTTTTTGAGGGCTTCCCCCAGTTATTTTATCGCAGTTTGACATTCGCGCATATATTCCGTGCCCGAGGCGTCCCCGAGGGGCAGAGAAGGGGGTCGGCTCTCGGCTCTCCCGCTCTCCTCAGAGGGCGTTATCTTCCGTCCGTCCTGTTGCGGCCATCGAATTTTGGGATGCGGATGTTGGCACACTAAACGGAATCCGTGCGCTGGCCTCTGGAGCGCGAACAGGAGTGTCGGGAGCATTTCATTAACAGCAAACCCGGGGGGGGGGATGGGGCTACGGCTACGGGGCCACGTTTTTGGGTAGACGCTGGTCGGCCGTAACGGCACCGCAAGTAGACGGTTCGGTCTCTGCTCAAAGCCCCCCCAGCGGGGCAAGTCTTTTTGGTCATTTGCGATTTTTCCGTGCGCCCCGAGACGGCATCCTCGTATTCGGGGGCTCAGGACCCTCCCAGAATGCGTGCGCCTGTGTGGGGAAAGTTGCCCCAATTTCGACCGAGTCGACAAAATGTGACGCAAAAAATGTCTCGAGGGCCTCCCGTTCGGACTCTTCTCTCTATCGGTCGAGCACGTTTGTGGTCGGAGTCCTGACGCGCGACAAAGTCCCTCCCGGGACGTTTGTCGTCGTCCTGAGAGCGAGGCGTAGGCGACGCGACGAGGGAAACGACGGGAAAAACGAAAAATTGCGGGGCAGTCCGAGAAGCTCCAAGCAGGTCACCCCCGTCCGGGCACACCTGTCTCCTCCCGGGCCGGGCGGGCGTTTCAAGGTCGGGGTCATGCAGTCCCTTCTCAGGGAGTCCGGCAACGGGGTGTGAGGAGCGAAAATATGAGGGGTGCAACACGAGGACTTCCCAGGAGGTCACCCATCCTAGTACTACTACTCTCTCGCCCAAGCGCGTTTAAACTTCGGAGTTTCTGATGATGGGATCCGGTGCATTAGTGCTGGTATGATCGCACCCAACAAGCCCTTCGGCGCACTGTTTTTATATAATACCGTCTCCGTACCGCATCTCCTCGCAGCCAGGTCGATTCCTAGCGCCGGCCAACTGCGGGTCTCTCGCGCGGGCCTGCTGCTTGCCCGGATTGGCCGCGTTGCCTCTCTCCAACGAGAGAGGGGGAGGGTGAGCGCCCCCCGAACCGTCGCAGCTTTTGATGGGCGCGCGCACGAGGCGGTCACGCGAGTCTCGCGACTCCTCCGCGCGCGAGCGTGCGCCGCGCGCTTCGTCGGGCTGCAATTCGACGGCTGCTCCGTTGCCCCCCCACCGATACGATACAAATCAATAGTCTCAGCGCGTCGCGGGGCCCATCAATATCGTTCTTCGGTAATTTTTTTTAAAATTTTGTCCATTCTTCTGTCCGCCACGTCATCTCGTTGGTTTCTCCTCTCCTTTTTTTGGGAGGGCTTCCCCAGTTATTTTTATCGCAGTTTGACATTCGCGCATATTCCGTGCCCGAGGGCGTCCCGAGGGGCAGAGAAGGGGGTCGGCTCCCGCTCCTCAGAGGGCGTTATCTTCCCGTCCTGTTGCGGCCATCGAATTTTGGGATGCGGATGTTGGCACACTAAACGGAATCCCGTGCGCTGGCCTCTGAGCGCGAACAGGAGTGTCGGGAGCATTTATCAGCAAACCGGGGGGCGGGGATGGGGCTACGGGGCCACGTTTTTGGTAGACGCTGGCGGGTCGGAATGGTCGGCTTACCGTACGGCAAGACGACGGGTCTGCTCAAAGCCCCAGCGGGGCAAGTCTTTTTTGGTCATTGCGATTTCCGTGCGCCCCCGAGACGGCATCCTCGTATTCGGGGCTCAGGACCCTCCCAGAATGCGTGCGCCTGTGTGGGAAGTTGCCCCAATTTCGACCGAGCCGAGAGTCGACAAAATGTGACGCAAAATGTGTCTCGAGGGCCTCCCGTTCGGACTCTTCTATCGGTCGAGCACGTTTGTGGTCGGAGTCCTGACGCGACAAAGTCCCTCCCGGGACGTTTGTCGTCCTGAGGCGAGGCGTAGGCGACGCGACGAGGGAAACGCGAAAAATTGCGGGGCAGTCCGAGAAGCTCCAAGCAGCAGGTCACCACCCGTCCGGGCACACCTCTCCTCCCCGGGCGCGTTCAAGGTCGGGGTCATGCAGTCCCTTCTCGGGGAGTCCGGCAACGGGGGTGAGGTGGAGCGAAAATGAGGGGTGCAACACGAGGACTTCCCCAGGAGGTCACCCATCCTAGTACTACTCTCACGCCCAAGCGCGTTTAACTTCGGAGTTTCTGATGGGATCCGGTGCATTAGTGCTGGTATGATCGCACCCAACAACAAGCCCTTCGGCGCACTGTTTTTTATAATACCGTCTCCGTCCGTCTCCGTACCGCATCTCCTCGCAGCCAGGTCGATTCCTAGCGCCGGCCAACTGCGGGTCTCCGCGGGCCCTGCTTTTGCCCGGATTGGCCGCGTTGCCTCTCCAACGAGAGAGGGGGGAGGTGAGCGCCCCCCGAACCGTCGCAGCTTTTGATGGGCGCACAGGCTCGCGAGTCTCGCGACTCTCCTCCGCGCGAAGCGTGCGCGCCGCGCTTCGTCGGGCTGCAATTCGACGGCTGCTCCGTTTTGCCCCCACCGATACGATACAAATCAATAGTCTCTCAGCGCGTCGCGGGCCCATCAATATCGTTCTTCGGTAATTTTGTTAAAAATTTGTCCATTCTTCTGTCCGCCACGTCATCTCGTTGGTTTCTCCCTCCCTGCCTTTTTTTTGGGAGGGGGCTCCCCCCCCAGTATTTTATCGCAGTTTTGACATTCGCGCATATATTCCGTGTGCCCCGAGGCGTCCCGAGGGGCAGAGAAGGGGGTCGGCTCCCCGCTCCTCAGAGGGCGTTATCTTCCGTCCTGTTGCGGCCATCGAATTTTGGGATGCGGGATGTTGGCACACTAAACGGAATCCGTGCGCTGGCCTCTGGAGCGAGCGCGAACAGGAGTGTCGGAGCATGAGCATTTATCAGCAAACCGGGGGGCGCGGGGATGGGGCTACGGGGCCACGTGTTTGGGTAGACGCTGGTCGGGACGGCATTCCGTGTACGGCAAGTACGGCGACGGTCTGCTCAAAGCCCCAGCGGGGGCAAGTCTTTTTTCATCTTTCCCTGGTCATTGCGATTTCCGTGCGCCCCCCGACGGCATCCTCCTCGTATTCGGGGCTCAGGACCCTCCCAGAATGCGTGCGCCTGTGTGGGGAAGTGCCCCAATTTCGACCGAGTCGACAAAATGTGACGCAAAAAATGTCTCGAGGGGCCTCCCGTTCGGACTCTTCTATCGGTTCGATCGAGAGCACGTCGTTTGTGGTCGGAGTCCTGACGCGACAAAGTCCCTCCCGGGACGTTTGTCGTCCTGAGGCGAGGCGTAGGCGACGCGACGAGGGAAACGCGAAAAATTGCGGGGGGCAGTCCCGAGAAGCTCCAAGCAGGTCACCCGTCCGGTCCGGGCACACACTCTCCCCCCCGGGGCGGCGTTCAAGGTCGGGGTCATGCAGTCCCTTCTCGGGAGTCCGGCAACGGGGTGAGGAGCGAAAATGAGGGGTGCAACACGAGGGACTTCCCAGGAGGTCACCCATCCTAGTACTACTCTCGCCCAAGCGCGTTTAACTTCGGAGTTCTGATGGGATCCGGTGCATTAGTGCTGGTATGATCGCACCCAACAAGCCCTTCGGCGCACTGTTTTTATAATACCGTCTCCGTACCGCATCTCATCTCCTCGCAGCCAGGTCGATTCCTAGCGCCGGCCCAACTGCGGGTCTCCGCGCGGGCCTGCTTTGCCCGGATTGGCCGCGCGTTGCCTCTCCAAACGAGAGAGGGGGGAGGTGAGCGCCCCCGAACCGTCGCAGCTTTTGATGGGCGCACAGGCGCGAGTCTCGCGACTCCTCCGCGCGAGAGCGTGCCGCGCTTCGTCGGGGGCTGCAATTCGACGGCTGCTCCGTTGCCCCCACCGATACGATACAAAATCAATAGTCTCAGCGCGTCGCGCGCGGGGCCCATCAATATCGTTCTTCGGTAATTTTTGTTAAAATTTGTCCATTCTTCTGTCCGCCACGTCATCTCTCGTTGGTTTCTCCTGCCTTTTTTTTTTTGGGGCTTCCCCAGTTATTTTTATCGCAGTTTGACATTCGCGCATATTCCGTGCCCGAGGCGTCCCGAGGGGCAGAGAAGGGGGGTCGGCGGCTCCCGCTCCTCAGAGAGGGCGTTTATCTTCCGTCCTGTTGCGGCCATCGAATTTTGGGATGCGGATGTTTGGCACACTAAACGGAATCCGTGCGCGCTGGCCTCTGGAGGAGCGCGAACAGGAGTGTCGTCGGGAGCATTTATCAGCAAAACCGGGGGGGGGGGATGGGGCTACGGGGCCACGTTTTTGGTAGACGCTGGTCGGTCGTCAACGCCGTACGGCGTACAAGACGGTCTGTCTGCTCAAAGCCCCAGCGGGGCAAGTCTTTTTTTGGTCATTGCGATTTCCGTGCGCCCCGAGACGGCATCCTCGTATTCGGGGCTCAGGGACCCTCCCAGAATGCGTGCGCCTGTGTGGGGGGAAGTGCCCCAATTTTCGACCGAGTCGTCGAAAAAAATGTGACGCAAAATGTCTCGAGGGCCTCCCGTTCGGACTCTTCTATCGGTCGAGCACGTTTGTGGTCGGAGTCCTGACGCGACAAAGTCCCTCCCGGGGACGTTTGTCGTCCTGAGGCGAGGCGTAGGCGACGCGACGACGACGGGAAAACGCGAAAAAAATTGCGGGGCAGTCCGAGAAGCTCCAAGCAGGTCACCCGTCCGGGCACACCTCTCTCCCCCGGGCGCGTTCAAGGTCGGGGTCATGCAGTCCCTTCTCGGGAGTCCGGCAACGGGGTGAGAGGAGCGAAAATGAGGGGTGCAACACGAGGACTTCCCAGGAGGTCACCCATCCTAGTACTACTCTCGCCCAAGCGCGCGTTTAACTTCGGAGTTCTGATGGGATCCGGTGCATTAGTGCTGGTATGATCGCACCCAACAAGCCCTTCGGCGCACTGTTTTTTTATAATACCGTCTCCGTACCGCATCTCCTCGCAGCCAGGTCGATTCCTAGCGCCGGCCAAACTGCGGGTCTCCGCGGGGCCTGCTTTTGCCCGGATTGGCCGCGTTGCCTCTCCAACGAGAGAGAGGGGGAGGTGAGCGCCGCCCCGAACCGTCGCAGCTTTTGATGGGCGCGCACAGGCGCGAGTCTCGCGACTCCTCCGCAGCGAGCGTGCGCCGCGCTTCGTCGGGCTGCAAATTCGACGGCTGCTGCTCCGCTCCGTTGCCCCCCACCGATACGATACAAATCAATAGTCTCAGCGCGCGTCGCGGGCCCATCAATATCGTTCTTCGGTAATTTTGTTTAAAATTTGTCCATTCTTCTGTCCGCCACGTCATCTCGTTGGTTTCTCCTGCCTGCCTTTTTTGGGAGGGCTTCCCCAGTTATTTTATCGCAGTTTTGACATTCGCGCATATTCCGTGCCCGAGGCGTCCCGAGGGGAGAAGAAGGGGGTCGGCTCCCGCTCCTCAGAGGGCGTTATCTTCCGTCCTGTTGCGGCCATCGAATTTTGGGATGCGGATGTTGGCACACTAAACGGAATCCGTGCGCTGGCCTCTGGAGCGCGAACAGGAGTGTCGGGAGCATTTATCAGCAAACCGGGGGGTCGGGGGATGGGGCTTGGGGGGGGCCACGTTTTGGTTGGTAGACGCTGGTCGGTACCGTACGGCAAGACGGTCTGCTCAAAGCCCCAGCGGGGCAAGTCTTTTTGGTCATTGCGATTTCCGTGCGCCCCGAGACGGCATCCTCGTATTCGGGGGCTCAGGACCCTCCCAGAATGCGTGCGCCTGTGTGGGAAGTGCCCCAATTTCGACCGAGTCGACAAAATGTGACGCAAAATGTCTCGAGGGCCTCCCGTTTCGGACTCTTCTATCGGTCGAGCACGTTTGTGGTGGTCGGAGTCCCTGACGCGACAAAGTCCCTCCCGGGACGTTTGTCGTCCTGAGGCGAGGCGCGTAGGCGACGCGCGACGAGGGAAAACGCGCGAAAAATTGCGGGGCAAGTCCGAGAAGCTCAGCTCCAAGCAGGTCACCCGTCCGGGCACACCTCTCCCCCCGGGCGCGCGTTCAAGGTCGGGGGTCATGGCAGTCCCTTCTCGGGAGTGGGAGTCCGAGCAACACGGGTGAGGAGCGAAAAATGAGGGGTGCTGCAACACGAGGACTTCCCAGGAGGTCACCCCCTAGTACTACTCTCGCCTCTAAGCGCGTTTAACTTCGGAGTTTTCTGATGGGATCCGGTGCATTAGTGCTGGTATGATCGCACCCAACAAGCCCTTTCGGCGCACTGTTTTTATAATAATAACGTCTCCGTACCGCATCTCCTCGCAGCCAGGTCGATTCCTAGCGCCGGCCAACTGCGGGTCTCTCCGCCAGCGCGGGCCCTGCTTTGCCCGGATTGGCCGCGTTGCCTCTCCAACGAGAGAGGGGGAGGTGGAGGAGGAGCAGCCGCCGAACCGTCGCAGCTTTTGATGGGCGCACAGGCACGAGTCTCGCGACTCCTCCGCGCCTATGAGCGTGCGCCGCGCTTCGTCGGGCTGCAATTCGACGGCTGCTCCGTTGCCCCCACCGATACGATACAAATCAATAGTCTCAGCGCGTCGCGGGCCCATCAATATCGTTCTCTTCGGTAATTTTTGTTAAAATTTTGTCCATCTCTTCTGTCCGCCACGTCATCTCGTTGGTTTCTCCTGCCTTTTTAGGGAGGGCTTCCCCAGTTATTTTATCGCAGTTTGACATTCGCGCATATTCCGTGCCCGAGGCATCCCGAGGGGCAGAGAGAAGGGGGTCGGCTCCCGCTCCTCAGAGGGCGTTATCTTTCGTCCTGTTGCGGCCATCGAATTTTGGGATGCGGATGTTGGCACACTAAACGGAATCCTGTGCGCTGCCTCTTGGAGCGCGAACAGGAGTGTCGGGAGCATTTATCAGCAAAACCGGGGGGGCGGGGATGGGGCTACGGGGCCACGTGTTTGGTAGACGCTGGTCGGTACCCGTACGGCAAGACGGTCTGCTCAAAGCCCCAGCGGGGGCAAGTCTTTTTGGTCATTGCGATTTCCGTGCGCCCCCGAGACGGCATCCTCGTATTTCGGGGCTCAGGACCCTCCCAGAATGCGTGGAGCGCCTGTGTGTGGGAATTGCCCCAATTTCGACCCGAGTCGACAAAAATGTGACGCAAAATGTCTCGAGGGCCTCCCCGTTCGGACTCTTCTATCGGTCGAGCACGTTTGTGGTCGGAGGTCCCTGACGCGACAAAGTCCCTCCCGGAAGGTCAGGGGCCATTGCATCAGTCCCTTCCGCAACGTGGGTGAGGAGGCGATAAATGAGGGTGCAACACAGGACTTCCCAAGAGGTCACCGTCCTAGTATTACCACTCATGCCCAAGCCGTTCAAAACATTCGGAGTTTTGATGGGACCGGTGCACTAAGTGCTGGTTATGATCGCACCCAACAAGCTCCTTCGCGGCACATGTTTTTAAATACCCGTCTCCGTACGCGCATCTCCCTCGCAGCCAGGTCATTCCTAGCGCCGGTCCAACTGCGGTGCTCGACGTGCCTGCTTGCCCGGCATTGCCGCGTTGCCTCTCCAAGCGAGAAGAGGGGGCGAGGTGAGCGTCCGCAGAACCGGTCTTAAAGCTTTTGATGGGCCGCCAAGCACAGGCGCTAGTCTCGCGACACCCTTAACTTCCTCCGTCGCGAAAGCGTAAGCGCCAACGCCTTTCGTCGGGCCTGCAATTCGACCGACGGCTGCTTGCCGTTGCCACCAACCACCCACCGATACGAGTACAAACAATGAGTCTCACCACAATCCATCACCTTCATCATATTCCCCTCAGCGCGTCGCTGGGCCCATCAATATCGATCTATTCTTCTTTCTTCATTTTTTTCTTTTTCGGTAAATTTTGTTAAAATTGTCCATTCTACCTGTCGCCACGTCATCTCGTTGGT
>JBAPLH010001288.1:0-43943 GCA_037897445.1 Ceriops zippeliana | reverse complement strand
GGTGATTAGATATTCTCATTATTTAGGAAATTAAACCAGTTAACATTTGTACGAAATGCAAAACCATGATGATTGCCACCACCTTTGGGGTATGGATTTAAATAGATTTGGAGTTTTAAAGGTGTATATACTTGTTTTGATTCAATTAATATACTAGGTTTGTTTAGCCACATGTGTTATATTTCATGTTAAGTGCATCAAAAAGTGTGTTTGGAATCAAAAATAGGAGGAGCTTGCTAGCCAAAATTGATGGGAGGAACTCTCTATTTTTGAATTTTACAATTAATATCGATAAGAAATGCAATTCAAAATCAATGACTCCATTGTTTGTGAAATTGAATGAATTCATCTTATAGATGGTCCAGGAGCATGTTTTTCAGAATGATTATAGTTAATAAGAAAGAAACAAAAGTAAATTTCAAGGTTATAACATGAAAAATAGTCCTGGGAACAACGAGAGGAGCACAATTAACATTAGGTGATTAGAAATTCTCATTATTTAGGAATTAAACCAGTTAACATTTGTACGAAATGCAAACCATGATGACTGACACCTTTTGGGTGATGGATCTAAATAGATTTGGAGTTTTTTAATGGTATATATACTTGTTTTGAGTCAATTAATATACTAGGTTTGTTTAGCCACATGTGTTATATTTTCATGTGAAATGCATCAAAAAGTGTGTTTGGAATCAAAATAGGAGGCTTGCTAGCCAAAAATTGATGCGAGGAACTCTCTATTTTTGAATTCTACACAATTAATATCGATAAGAAAATGCAATTCAAAATCAAGGACTCCATTGTTTGTTAAATTGAATGAATTCATCTTATATAGATGGGTCCAGGAGCATGTTTTTTTTCAGAATAATTATATTTTCATAAAAAAGAAACAAAAGTTAATTTCAAGGTTATTGCATGAAAAATAGTCCTGGGAAGAACAAGAGGATCCCAATTAACATTAGGTGATTAGAAATTCTCATTATTGAGGAATTAAACGAGTTAACATTTGTACGAAATGCAAACCATGATATAACTGACACCTTTGGGTGATGGATTTAAATAGATTTGGAGTTTTAATGGTGTATATACTTGTTTGATTCAATTAATATACTAGGTTGTTTAGCCACATGGGTTATATTTCATGTTAAGTGCATCAAAAAGTGTGTTTGAAATCTTAATAGGAGGCTTGCTAGCCAAAAATGATGGGAGGAACTCTCTATTTTTGAATTCTACAATTAATATCGATAAGAAATGCAGTTCAAAATCAAGGACTCCATTGTTTGTTAAATTGGATGAATTCATCTTATAGATAGTCCAGAAGCATGTTTTTTAGAATGATTATAGTTAATAAGAAAGAACAAAAGTTAATTTCAAGGTTATTGCTTGAAAAATAGTCCTGGGAACAACAAGAGGAGCCCAATTAACATTAGGTGATTAGAAATTCTCATTATTTAGGAATTAAACGAGTTAACATTTGTACGAAATGCAAACCATGATGAATGACACCTTTGGCTGATGGATTTAAATAGATTTGGAGATTTAATGGTGTATATACTTGTTTGATTCAATTAATATACTAGGTTGTTTAGCCACATGTGTTATATTTCATGTTAAATGCATGAAAAAATGTGTTTGGAATCAAATAGGAGGCTTGCTAGCCAAAAATGATAGGAGGAACTCTCTATTTTTGAATTCTACAATTAATATCGATAAGAAATGCAATTCAAAATCAAGGACTCCATTATTTGTTAAATTGAATGAATTCATCTTATAGATGGTCCAGGAGCATGTTTTTCAGAATGATTATAGTTAATAAGAAAGAAACAAAAGTTAATTTCAAGGTTATTGCATGAAAAATAGTCCTGGGAACAACGAGAGGAGCACAATTAACATTAGGTCATTAGAAATTCTCATTATTTAGGAATTAAACCAGTTAACATTTGTACGAAATGCAAACGATGATGACTGACACCTTTGGGTGATGGATCTAAATAGATTTGGAGTTTTAATGGTATATATACTTGTTTGAGTCAATTAATATACTAGGTTGTTTAGCCACATGTGTTATATTTCATGTTAAATGCATCAAAAAGTGCGTTTTGAATCAAAATAGGAGGCTTGCTAGCCAAAATTGATGCGAGGAACTCTCCATTTTTAAATTCTGCAATTAATATCCATAAGAAATGCAATTCAAAATGAATAAATCCATTGTTTGTAAAATTGAATGAATTCATCTTATAGATGGTCCAAGAGCATGTTTTTCAGAATGATTATAGTTAATAAGAAAGAAACAAAAGTTAATTTCAAGGTTATTGCATGAAAAATAGTCCTGGGAACAACGAGAGGAGCACAATTAACATTAGGTCATTAGAAATTCTCATTATTTAGGAATTAAACCAGTTAACATTTGTACGAAATGCAAACCATGATGACTGACACCTTTGGGTGATGGATCTAAATAGATTTGGAATTTTAATGGTATATATACTTGTTTGAGTCAATTAATATACTAGGTTGTTTAGCCACATGTGTTATATTTCATATTAAATGCATCAAAAAGTGTGTTTGGAATCAAAATAGGAGGCTTGCTAGCCAAAGTTTATGTGAGGAACTCTCTATTTTTGAATTCTACAATTAATATCCATAAGAAATGCAATTCAAAATGAATGACTCCATTGTTTGTTAAATTGAATGAATTCATCTTATAGATGGTCGAGGAGCATGTTTTTCAGAATGATTATAGTCAATAAGAAAGAAACAAAAGTTAATTTCAAGGTTATTGCATGAAAAATAGTCCTGGGAACAACGAGAGGAGCACAATTAACATTAGGTGATTAGAAATTCTCATTATTTAGGAATTAAACCAGTTAACATTGGTACGAAATGCAAACCATGATGACAGACACCTTTGGGTGATGGATCTAAATAGATTTGGAGTTTTAATGGTATATATACTTGTTTGAGTCAATTAATATACTAGGTTGTTTAGCCACATGTGTTATATTTCATGTTAAATGCATCAAAAAGTGTGTTTGAAATCTTAATAGGAGGCTTGCTAGCCAAAAATGATGGGAGGAACTCTCTATTTTTGAATTCTACAATTAATATCGATAAGAAATGCAGTTGAAAATCAAGGACTCCATTGTTTGTTAAATTGAATGAATTCATCTTATAGATGGTCCAGGAGCATGTTTTTCAAAATGATTATAGTTAATAAGAAAGAAACAAAAGTTAATTTCAAGGTTATTGCATGAAAAATAGTCCTGGGAACAACGAGAGGAGCACAATTAACATTAGGTGATTAGAAATTCTCATTATTTAGGAATTAAACCAGTTAACATTTGTACGAAATGCAAACCATGATAACTGACACCTTTGGGTGATGGATCTAAATAGATTTGGAGTTTTAATGGTATATATACTTGTTTGAGTCAATTAATATACTAGGTTGTTTAGCCACATGTGTTATATTTCATGTTAAATGCATCAAAAAGTGTGTTTGAAATCTTAATAGGAGGCTTGCTAGCCAAAAATGATGGGAGGAACTCTCTATTTTTGAATTCTACAATTAATATCGATAAGAAATGCAGTTGAAAATCAAGGACTCCATTGTTTGTTAAATTGAATGAATTCATCTTATAGATGGTCCAGGAGCATGTTTTTCAAAATGATTATAGTTAATAAGAAAGAAACAAAAGTTAATTTCAAGGTTATTGCATGAAAAATAGTCCTGGGAACAACGAGAGGAGCACAATTAACATTAGGTCATTAGAAATTCTCATTATTTAGGAATTAAACCAGTTAACATTTGTACGAAATGCAAACCATGATGACTGACACCTTTGGGTGATGGATCTAAATAGATTTGGAGTTTTAATAGTATATATACTTGTTTGAGTCAATTAATATACTAGGTTGTTTAGCCACATGTGTTATATTTCATGTTAAATGCATCAAAAAGTGTGTTTTGGAATCAAAATAGGAGGCTTGCTAGCCAAAATTGATGCGAGGAACACTCTATTTTTGAATTCTACAATTAATATCGATAAGAAATGCAATTCAAAATCTAGGACTCCATTGTTTGTTAAATTGAATGAATTCATCTTATAGATGGTTCGGAGGATGTTTTTCAGAATGATTATAGTTAATAAGAAAGAACAAAAGTTAATTTCAAGGTTATTGCATGAAAAATAGTCCTGGGAACAACAAGAGGAGCCCAATTAACATTAGGTGATTAGAAATTCTCATTATTTAGAAATTAAACTAGTTAACATTTATACGAAATGCAAACCATGTTGAATGCCACCTTTGGTTGATGGATTTAAATAGATTTGGAGTTTTAATGGTGTATATACTTGTTTGATTCAATTAATATATTAGGTTGTTTAGCCACATGCGTTATATTTCATGTTAAATACATCAAAAAGTGTGTTTGGAATCAAAATAGGAGGCTTGCTAGCCAAAAATGATGGGAGGAACTCTCTATTTTTGAATTCTACAATTAATATCGATAAGAAATGCAATTTAAAATGAATGACTCCATTGTTTGTTAAATTGAATGAATTCATCTTATAGATGGTTTGGAGCATGTTTTTCAGAATGATTATAGTTAATAAGAAAGAACAAAAGTTAATTTCAAGGTTATTGCTTGAAATATAGTCCTAGGAACAACAAGAGGAGCCCAATTAACATTAGGTGATTAGAAATTCTCATTATTTAGAAATTAAACCAGTTAACATTTACACGAAATGCAAACCATGTTGAATGCCACCTTTGGCTGATGGATGTAAATAGATTTGGAGTTTTTGTGGTGTATATACTTGTTTGATTCAATTAATATACTAGGTTGTTTAGCCACATGCGTTATATTTCATGTTAAATGCATCAAACAGTGTGTTTGGAATCAAAATAGGAGGCTTGCTAGCCAAAAATGATGGGAGGAACTCTCTATTTTTGAATTCTACAATTAATATCGATAAGAAATGCAATTCAAAATGAATGACTCCATTGTTTGTTAAATTGAATGAATTCATCTTATAAATGGTCCAGGAGCATGTTTTTCAGAATGATTATAGTTAATAAGAAAGAAACAAAAGTTAATTTCAAGGTTATTGCATGAAAAATAGTCCTGGGAACAACGAGAGGAGTACAATTAACATTAGGTGATTAGAAATTCTCATTATTTAGGAATTAAACCAGTTAACATTTGTACGAAATGCAAACCATGATGACTGACACCTTTGGATGATGGATCTAAATAGATTTGGAGTTTTAACGGTATATATACTTGTTTGAGTCAATTAATATACTAGGTTGTTTAGCCACATGTGTTATATTTCATGTTAAAGGCATCAAAAAATGTGTTTGGAATCAAAATAAGAGGCTTGCTAGCCAAAATATATGCGAGGAACACTCTATTTTTGAATTCTACAATTAATATCCATAAGAAATGCAATTCAAAATCAAGGACACCATTGTTTGTCAAATTGAATGAATTCATCTTATAGATGGTCCAGGAGCATGTTTTTCAAAATGATTATAGTTAATAAGAAAGAAACAAAAGTTAATTTCAAAGTCATTGCATGAAAAATAGTCTTGGGAACAACAAGAGGAGCCCAATTAACATTAGGTGATTAGAAATTCTCATTATTTAGGAATTAAACCAGTTAACATTTGTACGAAATGCAAACCATGATGACTGACACCTTTGGGTGATGGATCTAAATAGATTTGGAGTTTTAATGGTATATATACTTGTTTGAGTCAATTAATATACTAGGTTGTTTAGCCACATGTGTTATATTTCATGTTAAATGCGTAAAAAAGTGTGTTTGGAATCAAAATACGAGGCTTGCTAGCCAAAATTGATGCGAGGAACTCTCTATTTTTCAATTCTACAATTAATATCGATAAGAAATGCAATTCAAAATCAAGGACTCCATTGTTTGTTAAATTGAATGAATTCATCTTATAGATGGTCCAGGAGCATGTTTTTTAGAATGATTATAGTTAATAAGAAAGAACAAAAGTTAATTTCAAGGTTATTGCATGAAAAATAGTGCTGGGAAAAACAAGAGGAGCCCAATTAACATTAGGTGATTAGAAATTCTCATTATTTAGAAATTAAACTAGTTAACATTTACACGAAATGCAA
The DNA here is from genome assembly GCA_037897445.1 of Ceriops zippeliana. Lineage (NCBI taxonomy): Eukaryota > Viridiplantae > Streptophyta > Magnoliopsida > Malpighiales > Rhizophoraceae > Ceriops > Ceriops zippeliana. Next base: position 37,789 of record JBAPLH010001288.1, on the reverse strand, counting down.
ACCATGTTGAATGCCACCTTTGGCTGATGGATTTAAATAGATTTGGAGTTTTAATGGTGTATATACTTGTTTGATTCAATTAATATACTAGGTTGTTTAGCCACATGCGTTATATTTCATGTTAAATACATCAAAAAGTGTGTTTGGAATCAAAATAGGAGGCTTGCTAGCCAAAAATGATGGGAGGAACTCTCTATTTTTGAATTCTACAATTAATATCGATAAGAAATGCAATTCAAAATGAATGACTCCATTGTTTGTTAAATTGAATGAATTCATCTTATAGATGGTTCGGAGCATGTTTTTCAGAATGATTATAGTTAATAAGAAAGAAAAAAAGTTAATTTCAAGGTTATTGCTTGAAATATAGTCCTAGGAACAACAAGAGGAGCCCAATTAACATTAGGTGATTAGAAATTCTCATTATTTAGAAATTAAACCAGTTAACATTTACACGAAATGCAAACCATGTTGAATGCCACCTTTGGCTGATGGATTTAAATAGATTTGGAGTTTTAATGGTGTATATACTTGTTTGATTCAACTAATATACTAGGTTGTTTAGCCACATGCGTTATATTTCATGTTAAATGCATCAAACAGTGTGTTTGGAATCAAAATAGGAGGCTTGCTAGCCAAAAATGATGGGAGGAACTCTCTATTTTTGAATTCTACAATTAATATCGATAAGAAATGCAATTCAAAATGAATGACTCCATTGTTTGTTAAATTGAATGAATTCATCTTATAGATGGTCCAGGAGCATGTTTTTCAGAATGATTATAGTTAATAAGAAAGAAACAAAAGTTAATTTCAAGGTTATTGCAAGAAAAATAGTCCTGGGAACAACGAGAGGAGCACAATTAACATTAGGTGATTAGAAATTCTCATTATTTAGGAATTAAACCAGTTAACATTTGTACGAAATGCAAACCATGATGACTGACACCTTTGGATGATGGATCTAAATAGATTTGGAGTTTTAATGGTATATATACTTGTTTGAGTCAATTAATATACTAGGTTGTTTAGCCACATGTGTTCTATTTCATGTGAAATGCATCAAAAAGTGTGTTTGGAATGAAAATAGGAGGCTTGCTAGCAAAAATTCATGCGAGGAACTCTCTATTTTTGAATTCTACAATTAATATCGATAAGAAATGCAATTCAAAATCAAGGACTCCATTGTTTGTTAAATTGAATGAATTCATCTTATATAGATGGTCCAGGAGCATGTTTTTCAGAATAATTATATTTCATAAAAAAGAACAAAAGTTAATTTCAAGGTTATTGCGTGAAAAATAGTCCTGGGAAGAACAAGAGGATCCCAATTAACATTAGGTGATTAGAAATTCTCATTATTTAGGAATTAAACGAGTTAACATTTGTACGAAATGCAAACCATGATCACTGACACCTTTGGGTGATGGATTTAAATAGATTTGGAGTTTTAATGGTGTATATACTTGTTTGATTCAATTAATATACTAGGTTGTTTAGCCACATGGGTTATATTTCATGTTAAGTGCATCAAAAAGTGTGTTTGAAATCTTAATAGGAGGCTTGCTAGCCAAAAATGATGGGAGGAACTCTCTATTTTTGAATTCTACAATTAATATCGATAAGAAATGCAGTTCAAAATCAAGGACTCCATTGTTTGTTAAATTGAATGAATTCATCTTATAGATAGTCCAGAAGCATATTTTTCAGAATGATTATAGTTAATAAGAAAGAACAAAAGTTAATTTCAAGGTTATTGCTTGAAAAATAGTCCTGGGAACAACAAGAGGAGCCCAATTAACATTAGGTGATTAGAAATTCTCATTATTTAGGAATTAAACGAGTTAACATTTGTACGAAATGCAAACCATGATGAATGACACCTTTGGCTGATGGATTTAAATAGATTTGGAGATTTAATGGTGTATATACTTGTTTGATTCAATTAATATACTAGGTTGTTTAGCCACATGTGTTATATTTCATGTTAAATGCATCAAAAAGTGCATTTGGAATCAAAATAGGAGGCTTGCTAGCCAAAATTGATGCGAGGAACTCTCCATTTTTGAATTCTACAATTAATATCGATAAGAAATGCAATTCAAAATCAAGGACTCCATTTGTTTGTTAAATTGAATGAATTCATCTTATAGATGGTCCAGGAGCATGTTTTTTTTAGAATGATTATAGTTAATAAGAAAGAAACAAAAGTTAATTTCAAGGTTATTGCATGAAAAATAGTCCTGGGAACAACGAGAGGAGCACAATTAACATTAGGTCATTAGAAATTCTCATTATTTAGGAATTAAACCAGTTAACATTTGTACGAAATGCAAACCATGATGACTGACACCTTTGGGTGATGGATCTAAATAGATTTGGAGTTTTAATGGTATATATACTTTTTTGAGTTAATTAATATACTAGGTTGTTTAGCCACATGTGTTATATTTCATGTTAAATGCATCAAAAAGTGTGTTTGGAATCAAAATAGGAGGCTTGCTAGCCAAAATTGATGCGAGGAACTCTCTATTTTTGAATTCTACAATTAATATCGATAAGAAATGCAATTCAAAATCAAGGACTCTATTGTTTTTTAAATTGAATGAATTCATCTTATAGATGGTTCGGAGCATGTTTTTCAGAATGATTATAGTTAATAAGAAAGAACAAAAGTTAATTTCAAGGTTATTGCATGAAAAAAAGTCCTGGGAACAACAAGAGGAGCCCAATTAACATTAGGTGATTAGAAATTCTCATTATTTAGAAATTAAACCAGTTAACATTTACACGAAATGCAAACCATGTTGAATGCCACCTTTGGCTGATGGATTTAAATAGATTTGGAGTTTTAATGGTGTATATACTTGTTTGATTCAATTAATATACTAGGTTGTTTAGCCACATGGGTTATATTTCATGTTAAGTGCATCAAAAAGTGTGTTTGAAATCTTAATAGGAGGCTTGCAAGCCAAAAATGATGGGAGGAACTCTCTATTTTTGAATTCTACAATTAATATCGATAAGAAATGCAATTCAAAATCAAGGACTCCATTGTTTGTTTAATTGAATGAATTCATCTTATAGATGGTCCAAGAGCATGTTTTTTCAGAATGATTATAGTTAATAAGAAAGAACAAAAGTTAATTTCAAGGTTATTGCTTGAAAAATAGTCCTGAGAACAATGAGATGAGCACAATTAACATTAGGTGATTAGAAATTCTCATTATTTAGGAATTGAACCAGTTAACATTTGTACGAAATGCAAACCATGATGACTGACACCTTTGGGTGATGGATCTAAATAGATTTGGAGTTTTAATGGTATATATACTTGTTTGAGTCAATTAATATACTAGGTTGTTTAGCCACATGTGTTATATTTCATGTTAAATGCATCAAAAAGTGGGTTTGGAATCAAAATAGGAGGCTTGCTAGCCAAAATTGATGCGAGGAACTCTCCATTTTTGAATTCTACAATTAATATCCATAAGAAATGCAATTCAAAATGAATGACTCCATTGTTTGTTAAATTGAATGAATTCATCTTATAGATGGTCCAAGAGCATGTTTTTCAGAATGATTATTATAGTGAATAAGAAAGAAACAAAAGTTAATTTCAAGGTTATTGCGTGAAAAATATTCCTGCGAACAACGAGACGAGCACAATTAACATTAGGTGATTAGAAATTCTCATTATTTAGGAATTAAACTAGTTAACATTTGTACGAAATGCAACCCATGATGACTGACACCTTTGGGTGATGGATCTAAATAGATTTGGAGTTTTAATGGTGTATATACTTGTTTGATTCAATTAATATACTAGGTTGTTTAGCCACATGGGTTATATTTCATGTTAAGTGCATCAAAAAGTGTGTTTGAAATCTTAATAGGAGGCTTGCTAGCCAAAAATGATGGGAGGAACTCTCTATTTTTGAATTCTACAATTAATATCGATAAGAAATGCAGTTCAAAATCAAGGACTCCATTGTTTGTTAAATTGAATGAATTCATCTTATAGATAGTCCAGAAGCATATTTTTCAGAATGATTATAGTTAATAAGAAAGAACAAAAGTTAATTTCAAGGTTATTGCTTGAAAAATAGTCCTGGGAACAACAAGAGGAGCCCAATTAACATTAGGTGATTAGAAATTCTCATTATTTAGGAATTAAACGAGTTAACATTTGTACGAAATGCAAACCATGATGAATGACACCTTTGGCTGATGGATTTAAATAGATTTGGAGATTTAATGGTGTATATACTTGTTTGATTCAATTAATATACTAGGTTGTTTAGCCACATGTGTTATATTTCATGTTAAATGCATCAAAAAGTGCATTTGGAATCAAAATAGGGGCTTGCTAGCCAAAATTGATGCGAGAAACTCTCTATTTTTGAATTCTACAATTAATATCGATAAGAAATGCAATTCAAAATCAAGGACTCCATTGTTTGTTAAATTGAATGAATTCATCTTATAGATGGTCCAGGAGCATGTTTTTTAGAATGATTATAGTTAATAAGAAAGAAACAAAAGTTAATTTCAAGGTTATTGCATGAAAAATAGTCCTGGGAACAACGAGAGGAGCACAATTAACATTAGGTCATTAGAAATTCTCATTATTTAGGAATTAAACCAGTTAACATTTGTACGAAATGCAAACCATGATGACTGACACCTTTGGGTGATGGATCTAAATAGATTTGGAGTTTTAATGGTATATATACTTTTTTGAGTTAATTAATATACTAGGTTGTTTAGCCACATGTGTTATATTTCATGTTAAATGCATCAAAAAGTGTGTTTGGAATCAAAATAGGAGGCTTGCTAGCCAAAATTGATGCGAGGAACTCTCTATTTTTGAATTCTACAATTAATATCGATAAGAAATGCAATTCAAAATCAAGGACTCTATTGTTTTTTAAATTGAATGAATTCATCTTATAGATGGTTCGGAGCATGTTTTTCAGAATGATTATAGTTAATAAGAAAGAACAAAAGTTAATTTCAAGGTTATTGCATGAAAAAAAGTCCTGGGAACAACAAGAGGAGCCCAATTAACATTAGGTGATTAGAAATTCTCATTATTTAGAAATTAAACCAGTTAACATTTACACGAAATGCAAACCATGTTGAATGCCACCTTTGGCTGATGGATTTAAATAGATTTGGAGTTTTAATGGTGTATATACTTGTTTGATTCAATTAATATACTAGGTTGTTTAGCCACATGGGTTATATTTCATGTTAAGTGCATCAAAAAGTGTGTTTGAAATCTTAATAGGAGGCTTGCAAGCCAAAAATGATGGGAGGAACTCTCTATTTTTGAATTCTACAATTAATATCGATAAGAAATGCAATTCAAAATCAAGGACTCCATTGTTTGTTTAATTGAATGAATTCATCTTATAGATGGTCCAAGAGCATGTTTTTCAGAATGATTATAGTTAATAAGAAAGAACAAAAGTTAATTTCAAGGTTATTGCTTGAAAAATAGTCCTGAGAACAATGAGATGAGCACAATTAACATTAGGTGATTAGAAATTCTCATTATTTAGGAATTGAACCAGTTAACATTTGTACGAAATGCAAACCATGATGACTGACACCTTTGGGTGATGGATCTAAATAGATTTGGAGTTTTAATGGTATATATACTTGTTTGAGTCAATTAATATACTAGGTTGTTTAGCCACATGTGTTATATTTCATGTTAAATGCATCAAAAAGTGGGTTTGGAATCAAAATAGGAGGCTTGCTAGCCAAAATTGATGCGAGGAACTCTCCATTTTTGAATTCTACAATTAATATCCATAAGAAATGCAATTCAAAATGAATGACTCCATTGTTTGTTAAATTGAATGAATTCATCTTATAGATGGTCCAAGAGCATGTTTTTCAGAATGATTATAGTGAATAAGAAAGAAACAAAAGTTAATTTCAAGGTTATTGCATGAAAAATATTCCTGCGAACAACGAGACGAGCACAATTAACATTAGGTGATTAGAAATTCTCATTATTTAGGAATTAAACCAGTTAACGTTTGTACGAAATGCAAACCATGATGATTGACACCTTTGGGGGATGGATTTAAATAGATTTGGAGTCTTAATGGTGTATATACTTGTTTGATTCAATTAATATACTAGGTTGTTTAGCCACATGTGTTATGTTTCATGTTAAGTGCATCAAAAAGTGTGTTTGGAATCAAAATAGGAGGCTTGCTAGCCAAAAATGATGGGAGGAACTCGCTATTTTTGAATTCTACAATTAATAACGATAAGAAATGCAATTCAAAATCAAGGACTCCATTGTTTATGAAATTGAATGAATTCATCTAATAGATGGACCAGGAGCATGTTTTTCAGAATGATTATAGTTAATAAGAAAGAAACAATAGTTAATTTCAAGGTTATTGCATGAAAATTAGTCCTGGGAACAACAAGAAGAGCCCAATTATCATTAGGTGATTAGAAATTCTCATTATTTAGGAATTAAACCAGTTAACGTTTGTACGAAATGCAAACCATGATGATTGACACCTTTGGGGGATGGATTTAAATAGATTTGGAGTCTTAATGGTGTATATACTTGTTTGATTCAATTAATATACTAGGTTGTTTAGCCACATGTGTTATGTTTCATGTTAAGTGCATCAAAAAGTGTGTTTGGAATGAAAATAGGAGGCTTGCTAGCCAAAATTGATGGGAGGAACTCTCTATTTTTGAATTTTACAATTAATATCGATAAGAAATGCAATTCAAAATCAATGACTCCATTGTTTGTGAAATTGAATGAATTCATCTTATAGATGGTCCAGGAGCATGTTTTTCAGAATGATTATAGTTAATAAGAAAGAAACAAAAGTTAATATCAAGGTTATAACATGAAAAATAGTCCTGGGAACAACAAGAGGAACACAATTAACATTAGGTGATTAGAAATTCTCATTATTTAGGAATTAAACCAGTTAACATTTGTACGAAATGCAAACCATGATGACTGACACCTTTGGGTGATGGATTTAAATAGATTTGGAGTTTTAATGGTATATATAATTGTTTGAGTCAATTAATATACTAGGTTGTTTAGCCACATATGTTATATTTCATGTGAAATGCATCAAAAAGTGCATTTGGAATCAAAATAGGAGGCTTGCTAGCCAAAATTGATGCGAGGAACTCTCTATTTTTGAATTCTACAATTAATATCGATAAGAAATGCAATTCAAAATCAAGGACTCCATTGTTTTTTAAATTGAATGAATTCATCTTATAGTTAGTCCAGGAGCATGTTTTTCAGAATGATTATAGTTAATAAGAAAGAACAAAAGTTAATTTCAAGGTTATTGCTTGAAAAATAGTCCTGGGAACAACGAGAGGAGCACAATTAACATTAGGTGATTAGAAATTCTCATTATTTCGGAATTAAACCAGTTAACATTTGTACGAAATGCAAACCATGATGACTGACACCTTTGGGTGATGGATCTAAATAGATTTGGAGTTTTAATGGTATATATACTTTTTTGAGTCAATTAATATACTCGGTTGTTTAGCCACATGTGTTATATTTCATGTTAAATGCATCAAAAAGTGTGTTTGGAATCAAAATAGGAGGCTTGCTAGCCAAAATTGATGCGAGGAACTCTCTATTTTTGAATTCTACAATTAATATCGATAAGAAATGCAATTCAAAATCAAGGACTCCATTGTTTTTTAAATTGAATGAATTCATCTTATAGTTAGTCCAGGAGCATGTTTTTCAGAATGATTATAGTTAATAAGAAAGAACAAAAGTTAATTTCAAGGTTATTGCTTGAAAAATAGTCCTGGGAACAACAAGAGGAGCCCAATTAACATTAGGTGATTAGAAATTCTCATTATTTAGAAATTAAACCAGTTAACATTTACACGAAATGCAAACCATGTTGAATGCCACATTTGGCTGATGGATTTAAATAGATTTGGAGTTTTAATGGTGTATATACTTGTTTGATTCAATTAATATACTAGGTTGTTTAGCCACATGGGTTTATTTCATGTTAAGTGCATCAAAAAGTGTGTTTGAAATCTTAATAGGAGGCTTGCTAGCCAAAAATGATGGGAGGAACTCTCTATTTTTGAATTCTACAATTAATATCGATAAGAAATGCAGTTCAAAATCAAGGACTCCATTGTTTGTTAAATTGAATGAATTCATCTTATAGATAGTCCAGGAGCATGTTTTTCAGAATGATTATAGTTAATAAGAAAGAACAAAAGTTAATTTCAAGGTTATTACTTGAAAAATAGTCCTGGGAACAACAAGAGGAGCCCAATTAACATTAGGTGATTAGAAATTCTCATTATTTAGGAATTAAACGAGTTAACATTTGTACGAAATGCAGACCATGATGAATGACACCTTTGGCTGATGGATTTAAATAGATTTGGATTTTTAATGGTGTATATACTTGTTTGATTCAATTAATATACTAGGTTTTTTAGCCACATGTGTTATATTTCATGTTAAATGCATCAAAAAATGTGTTTGGAATCAAATAGGAGGCTTGCTAGCCAAAATTGATGCGAGGAACTCTCTATTTTTGAATTCTACAATTAATATCGATAAGAAATGCAGTTCAATATCAAGGACTCCATTGTTTGTTAAATTGAATGAATTCATCTTATAGATGGTTCGGAGCATGTTTTTGAGAATGATTATAGTTAATAAGAAAGAACAAAAGTTAATTTCAAGGTTATTGCATGAAAAAAAGTCCTGGGAACAACAAGAGGAGCCCAATTAACATTAGGTGATTAGAAATTCTCATTATTTAGAAATTAAACCAGTTAACATTTACACGAAATGCAAACCATGTTGAATGCCACCTTTGGCTGATGGATTTAAATAGATTTGGAGTTTTAATGGTGTATATACTTGTTTGATTCAATTAATATACTAGGTTGTTTAGCCACATGGGTTATATTTCATGTTAAGTGCATCAAAAAGTGTGTTTGAAAACTTAATAGGAGGCTTGCTAGCCAAAAATGATGGGAGGAACTCTCTATTTTTGAATTCTACAATTAATATCGATAAGAAATGAAATTCAAAATGAATGACTCCATTGTTTGTTAAATTGAATGAATTCATCTTATAGATGGTCCAGGAGCATGTTTTTCAGAATGATTATAGTTAATAAGAAAGAAACAAAAGTTAATTTCAAGGTTATTGCATGAAAAATAGTCCTGGGAACAACGAGAGGAGTACAATTAACATTAGGTGATTAGAAATTCTCATTATTTAGGAATTAAACCAGTTAACATTTGTACGAAATGCAAACCATGATGACTGACACCTTTGGGTGATGGATCTAAATAGATTTGGAGTTTTAATGGTATATATACTTGTTTGAGTCAATTAATATACTAGGTTGTTTAGCCACATGTGTTATATTCCATGTTAAAGGCATCAAAAAGTGTGTTTGGAATCAAAATAAGAGGCTTGCTAGCCAAAATTGATGCGAGGAACACTCTATTTTTGATTTCTACAATTAATATCCATAAGAAATGCAATTCAAAATCAAGGACACCATTGTTTGTTAAATTGAATGAATTCATCTTATAGATGGTCTAAGAGCATGTTTTTCAGAATGATTATAGTTAATAAGAAAGAAAAAAAGTTAATTTCAAGGTTATTGCATGAAAAATAGTCCTAGGAACAACAAGAGGAGCCCAATTAACATTAGGTGATTAGAAATTCTCATTATTTAAGAATTAAACCAGTTAACATTTACACAAAATGCAAACCATGTTGAATGCCACCTTTGGCTGATGGATTTAAATCGATTTGGAGTTTTAATGGTGTATATACTTGTTTGATTCAATTAATATACTAGGTTGTTTAGCCACATGCATTATATTTCATGTTAAATGCATCAAAAAGTGTATTTGGAATCAAAATAGGAGGCTTGCTAGCCAAAAATGATGGGAGGAACTCTCTATTTTTGAATTCTACAATTAATATCAATAAGAAATGCAATTCAAAATCGAGGACTCCGTTGTTTGATTAATTGAACGAATTCATCTTATAGATAGTCCATGAGCATTTTTTTCAGAATGATTATAGTTATTAAGAAAGACTCAAAAGTTAATTTCAAGGTTATTGCATGAAAAATAGTCATGGTAAAAACAAAAGAAGCCTAATTAACATTAGGTGATTAGAATGTCTCATTATTTAGGAATTAAACGAGTTAACATTTCTGTGAAATGCAAGCCATGACATATGGCACCTTTCGATTATGGATTTAAATCGATTTGGAGTTTTATTGGTGTATATATTTGTTTGATTCAATTAATAATCTAGGTTGTTTAGCCACATGTGTTATATTTCATGATAAATGTATCAAAAAGTGTGTTTGGGATCAAAAGAGGAGGCATGCTAGGCAATAATGATGGTAGGAACTCTCTATTTCTGAATTCAACAACTAATATCAATAAGAAATGCAATTCAAAATCAAGAACTCCATTGTTTGTTAAATTGAATGAATTCATGTAAGTGGTGGTTCACGGGCATTTTTTCATAATGAATATATTTATTAAGAAAGAAACAAAAGTTAATTTCAAAGTCATTGCATGAAAAATAGTCTTGGGAACAACAAGAGGAGCCCAATTAACATTAGGTGATTAGAAATTCTCATTATTTAGGAATTAAACCAGTTAACATTTGTACGAAATGCAAACCATGATGACTGACACCTTTGGGTGATGGATCTAAATAGATTTGAAGTTTTAATGGTATATATACTTGTTTGAGTCAATTAATATACTAGGTTGTTTAGCCACATGTGTTATATTTCATGTTAAATGCGTAAAAAAGTGTGTTTGGAATCAAAATACGAGGCTTGCTAGCCAAAATTGATGCGAGAAACTCTCTATTTTTCAATTCTACAATTAATATCGATAAGAAATGCAATTCAAAATCAAGGACTCCATTGTTTGTTAAATTGAATGAATTCATATTATAGATGGTCCAGGAGCATGTTTTTTAGAATGATTAAAGTTAATAAGAAAGAACAAAAGTTAATTTCAAGGTTATTGCATGAAAAATAGTGCTGGGAACAACAAGAGGAGCCCAATTAACATTAGGTGTTTAGAAATTCTCATTATTTAGGAATTAAACCAGTTAACATTTACACGTAATGCAAACCATGTTGAATGCCACCTTTGGCTGATGGATTTAAATAGATTTGGGGTTTTAATGGTGTATATACTTGTTTAATTCAATTAATATACTAGGTTGTTTAGCCACATGCGTTATATTTCATGTTAAATGCATCAAAAAGTGTGTTTGGAATCAAAATAGGAGGCTTGCTAGCCAAAAATGATGGGAGGAACTCTCTATTTTTGAATTCTACAATTAATATCGATAAGAAATGCAATTCAAAATGAATGACTCCATTGTTTGTTAAATTGAATGAATTCATCTTATAGATGGTTCAGGAGCATGTTTTTCAGAATGATTATAGTTAATAAGAAAGAACAAAAGTTAATTTCAAGGTTATTACTTGAAAAATAGTCCTGGGAACAACAAGAGGAGCCCAATTAACATTAGGTGATTAGAAATTCTCATTATTTAGAAATTAAACCATGTAACATTTACACGAAATGCAAACCATGTTGAATGCCACCTTTGGCAGATGGATTTAAATAGATTTGGAGTTTTAATGGTGTATATACTTGTTTGATTCAATTAATATAGTAGCTTGTTTAGCCACATGCGTTATATTTCATGTTAAATGCATCAAAAAGTGTGTTTGGAATCAAAATAGGAGGCTTGCTAGCCAAAATTGATGCGAGGAACTCTCTATTTTTGAATTCTACAATTAATATCGATAAGAAATGCAATTCAAAATGAATGACTCCATTGTTTGTTAAATTGAATGAATTCATCTTATAGATGGTCCAGGAGCATGTTTTTCTGAATGATTATAGTTAATAAGAAAGAACAAAAGTTAATTTCAAGGTTATTGCTTGAAAAATAGTCCTGGGAACAACAAGAGTAGCCCAATTAACATTAGGTGATTAGAAATTCTCATTATTTTAAAATTAAACCAGTTAACATTTACACAAAATGCAAACCATGTTGGATGCCACCTTTGGCTGATGGATTTAAATAGATTTGGAGTTTTAATGGGGTATATATTTGTTTGATTCAATTAATATACTAGGTTGTTTAGCCACATGCGTTATATTTCATGTTAAATGCATCAAAAAGTGTGTTTGGAATCAAAATAGGCGGTTGCTAGCCAAAAATGATGGGAGGAACTCTCTATTTTTGAATTATACAATTAATATCGATAAGAAATGCAATTCAAAAAGAATGACTCCATTGTTTGTTAAATTGAATGAATTCATCTTATAGATGGTCCAGGAGCATGTTTTTCAGAATGATTATAGTTAATAAGAAAGAACAAAAGTTAATTTCAAGGTTATTGCTTGAAAAATAGTCCTGAGAACAACGAGAGGAGCACAATTAACATTAGGTGATTAGAAATTCTTATTATTTAGGAATTAAACCAGTTAACATTTGTACGAAATGCAAACCATGATGACTGACACCTTTGGGTGATGGATCTAAATAGATTTGGAGTTTTAATGGTATATACACTTGTTTGAGTCAATTAATATACTAGGTTGTTTAGCCACATGTGTTATATTTCATGTTAAATGCATCAAAAAGTGTGTTTGGAATCAAAATAGAGGCTTGCTAGCCAAAATTGATGCGAGGAACTCTCCATTTTTGAATTCTACAATTAATATCCATAAGAAATGCAATTCAAAATGAATGACTCCATTGTTTGTTAAATTGAATGAATTCATCTTATAGATGGTCCAAGAGCATGTTTTTCATAATGATTATAGTTAATAAGAAAGAAACAAAAGTTAATTTCAAGGTTATTGCATGAAAAATAGTCCTGGGAACAACGAGAGGAGCACAATTAACATTAGGTGATTAGAAATTCTCATTATTTAGGAATTAAACCAGTTAACATTTGTACGAAATGCAAACCATGATGACTGACACCTTTGGGTGATGGATCTAAATAGATTTGGAGTTTTAATGGTATATATACTTGTTTGAGTCAATTAATATACTAGGTTGTTTAGCCACATGTGTTATATTTCATGTTAAATGCATCAAAAAGTGTGTTTGGAATCAAAATAGAGGCTTGCTAGCCAAAATTGATGCGAGGAACTCTCCATTTTTGAATTCTACAATTAATATCCATAAGAAATGCAATTCAAAATGAATGACTCCATTGTTTGTTAAATTGAATGAATTCATCTTATAGATGGTCCAAGAGCATGTTTTTCAGAATGATTATAGTGAATAAGAAAGAAACAAAAGTTAATTTCAAGGTTATTGCGTGAAAAATATTCCTGCGAACAACGAGACGAGCACAATTAACATTAGGTGATTAGAAATTCTCATTATTTAGGAATTAAACTAGTTAACATTTGTACGAAATGCAAACCATGATGACTGACACCTTTGGGTGATGGATCTAAATAGATTTGGAGTTTTAATGGTGTATATACTTGTTTGATTCAATTAATATACTAGGTTGTTTAGCCACATGGGTTATATTTCATGTTAAGTGCATCAAAAAGTGTGTTTGAAATCTTAATAGGAGGCTTGCTAGCCAAAAATGATGGGAGGAACTCTCTATTTTTGAATTCTACAATTAATATCGATAAGAAATGCAGTCCAAAATCAAGGACTCCATTGTTTGTTAAATTGAATGAATTCATCTTATAGATAGTCCAGGAGCATGTTTTTCAGAATGATTATAGTTAACAACAAAGAACAAAAGTTAATTTCAAGGTTATTGCTTGAAAAATAGTCCTGGGAACAACAAGAGGAGCCCAATTAACATTAGGTGATTAGAAATTCTCATTATTTAGGAATTAAACGAGTTAACATTTGTATGAAATGCAAACCATGATGAATGACACCTTTGGCTGATGGATTTAAATAGATTTGGAGTTTTAATGATGTATATACTTGTTTGATTCAATTAATATACTAGGTTGTTTAGCCACATGTGTTATGTTTCATGTTAAGTGCATCAAAAAGTGTGTTTGGAATCAAAATAGGCTTGCTAGCCAAAAATGATGGGAGGAACTCTCTATTTTTGAATTCTACAATTAATAACGATAAGAAATGTAATTCAAAATCAAGGACTCCATTGTTTATGAAATTGAATGAATTCATCTAATAGATGGACCAGGAGCATGTTTTTCAGAATGATTATAGTTAATAAGAAAGAAACAATAGTTAATTTCAAGGTTATTGCATGAAAATTAGTCCTGGGAACAACAAGAAGAGCCCAATTATCATTAGGTGATTAGAAATTCTCATTATTTAGGAAATAAACCAGTTAACGTTTGTACGAAAAGCAAACCATGATGATTGACACCTTTGGGGGATGGATTTAAATAGATTTGGAGTCTTAATGGTGTATATACTTGTTTGATTCAATTAATATACTAGGTTGTTTAGCCACATGGGTTATATTTCATGTTAAGTGCATCAAAAAGTGTGTTTGAAATCTTAATAAGGAGGCTTGCTAGCCAAAAATGATGGGAGGAACTCTCTATTTTTGAATTCTACAATTAATATCGATAAGAAATGCAGTTCAAAATCAAGGACTCCATTGTTTGTTAAATTGAATGAATTCATCTTATAGATAGTCCAGGAGCATGTTTTTTCAGAATGATTATAGTTAATAAGAAAGAACAAAAGTTAATTTCAAGGTTATTACTTGAAAAAATAGTCCTGGGAACAACAAGAGGAGCCCAATTAACATTAGGTGATTAGAAATTCTCATTATTTAGGAATTAAACGAGTTAACATTTGTACGAAATGCAGACCATGATGAATGACACCTTTGGCTGATGGATTTAAATAGATTTGGATTTTTAATGGTGTATATACTTGTTTGATTCAATTAATATACTAGGTTTTTTAGCCACATGTGTTATATTTCATGTTAAAATGCATCAAAAAAATGTGTTTGGAATCAAATAGGAGGCTTGCTAGCCAAAATTGATGCGAGGAACTCTCTATTTTTGAATTCTACAATTAATATCGATAAGAAATGCAGTTCAATATCAAGGACTCCATTGTTTGTTAAATTGAATGAATTCATCTTATAGATGGTTCGGAGCATGTTTTTGAGAATGATTATAGTTAATAAGAAAGAACAAAAGTTAATTTCAAGGTTATTGCATGAAAAAAAGTCCTGGGAACAACAAGAGGAGCCCAATTAACATTAGGTGATTAGAAATTCTCATTATTTAGAAATTAAACCAGTTAACATTTACACGAAATGCAAACCATGTTGAATGCCACCTTTGGCTGATGGATTTAAATAGATTTGGAGTTTTAATGGTGTATATACTTGTTTGATTCAATTAATATACTAGGTTGTTTAGCCACATGGGTTATATTTCATGTTAAGTGCATCAAAAAGTGTGTTTGAAAACTTAATAGGAGGCTTGCTAGCCAAAAATGATGGGAGGAACTCTCTATTTTTGAATTCTACAATTAATATCGATAAGAAATGAAATTCAAAATGAATGACTCCATTGTTTGTTAAATTGAATGAATTCATCTTATAGATGGTCCAGGAGCATGTTTTTCAGAATGATTATAGTTAATAAGAAAGAAACAAAAGTTAATTTCAAGGTTATTGCATGAAAAATAGTCCTGGGAACAACGAGAGGAGTACAATTAACATTAGGTGATTAGAAATTCTCATTATTTAGGAATTAAACCAGTTAACATTTGTACGAAATGCAAACCATGATGACTGACACCTTTGGGTGATGGATCTAAATAAATTTGGAGTTTTAATGGTATATATACTTGTTTGAGTCAATTAATATACTAGGTTGTTTAGCCACATGTGTTATATTCCATGTTAAAGGCATCAAAAAGTGTGTTTGGAATCAAAATAAGAGGCTTGCTAGCCAAAATTGATGCGAGGAACACTCTATTTTTGATTTCTACAATTAATATCCATAAGAAATGCAATTCAAAATCAAGGACTCCATTGTTTGTTAAATTGAATGAATTCATCTTATAGATGGTCTAAGAGCATGTTTTTCAGAATGATTATAGTTAATAAGAAAGAAAAAAAGTTAATTTCAAGGTTATTGCATGAAAAAAATAGTCCTAGGAACAACAAGAGGAGCCCAATTAACATTAGGTGATTAGAAATTCTCATTATTTAAGAATTAAACCAGTTAACATTTACACGAAATGCAAACCATGTTGAATGCCACCTTTGGCTGATGGATTTAAATAGATTTGGAGTTTTAATGGTGTATATACTTGTTTGATTCAATTAATATACTAGGTTGTTTAGCCACATGCATTATATATTTCATGTTAAATGCATCAAAAAAAAAGTGTATTTGGAATCAAAATAGGAGGCTTGCTAGCCAAAAATGATGGGAGGAACTCTCTATTTTTGAAATTCTACAATTAATATCGATAAGAAATGCAATTCAAAATCAAGGACTCCATTGTTTGATTAATTGAATGAATTCATCTTATAGATAGGTCCATGAGCATTTTTTTTCAGAATGATTATAGTTATTAAGAAAGAACAAAAGTTAATTTCAAGGTTATTGCATGAAAAATAGTCCATGGTAAAAACAAAAGAAGCCTAATTAACATTAGGTGATTAGAAATTCTCATTATTTAGGAATTAAACGACCAGTTAACATTTCTGTGAAATGCAAACCATGACATATGGCACCTTTGGATTATGGATTTAAATAGATTTGGAGTTTTAATGGTGTATATATTTGTTTGATTCAATTAATATATCTAGGTTGTTTAGCCACATGTGTTATATTTCATGATAAATGTATCAAAAAGTGTGTTTGGAATCAAAAGAGGAGGCTTGCTAGGCAAAAATGATGGTAGGAACTCTCTCTATTTTTGAATTCTACAACTAATATCAATAAGAAATGCAATTCAAAATCAAGAACTCCATTGTTTGTTAAATTGAATGAATTCATGTAAGTGATGGTTCACGGGCATTTTTTTCAGAATGAATATAGTTATTAAGAAAGAAACAAAAGTTAATTTCAAAGTTATTGCATGAAAAAATAGTCTTGGGAACAACAAGAGGAGCCCAATTAACATTAGGTGATTAGAAATTCTCATTATTTAGGAATTAAACCAGTTAACATTTGTACGAAATGCAAACCATGATGACTGACACCTTTGGGTGATGGATTTAAATAGATTTGAAGTTTTAATGGTATATATATACTTGTTTGAGTCAATTAATATACTAGGTTGTTTAGCCACATGTGTTATATTTTCATGTTAAATGCATCAAAAAGTGTGTTTGGAATCAAAATAGGAGGCTTGCTAGCCAAAATTGATGCGAGGAACTCTCTATTTTTTGAATTCTACAATTAATATCGATAAGAAATGCAATTCAAAATCAAGGACTCCATTGTTTGTTAAATTGAATGAATTCATATTATAGATGGTCCAGGAGCATGTTTTTTAGAATGATTATAGTTAATAAGAAAGAAACAAAAGTTAATTTCAAGGTTATTGCATGAAAAAATAGTCCTGGGAACAACAAGAGGAGCCTAATTAACATTAGGTGATTAGAAATTCTCATTATTTAGGAATTAAACCAGTTAACATTTATACAAAATGCAAACCATGTTGAATGCCACTTTGGCGGATGGATTTAAATAGATTTGGAGTTTTAATGGTGTATATACTTGTTTGATTCAATTAATATACTAGGTTGTTTAGCCACATGTGTTATATTTCATGTTAAATGCATCAAAAAGTGTGTTTGGAATCAAAATAGGAGGCTTGCTAGCCAAAAATGATGGGAGGAACTCTCTATTTTTGAATTCTAAAATTAATATCGATAAGAAATGCAATTCAAAATCAATGACTCCATTGTTTGTTTTTAAATTGAATGAATTCATCTTATAGATGGTTCAGAGCATGTTTTTCATAATGATTATAGTTAATAAGAAAGAACAAAAGTTAATTTCAAGGTTATTGCATGAAAAATAGTCCTGGGAACAACAAGAGGAGCCCAATTAACATTAGGTGATTAGAAATTCTCATTATTTAGGAATTAAACCAGTTAACATTTACACGAAATGCAAACCATGATGAAATGACACCTTTGGGGTGATGGATTTAAATAGATTTGGAGTTTTAATGGTGTATATATTACTTGTTTGATTCAATTAATATAGTAGGTTGTTTAGCCACATGTGTTATATTTCATGTTAAAAATGCATCAAAAAAGTGTGTTTGGAATCAAAATAGGAGGCTTGCTAGCCAAAATTGATGCGAGGAACTCTCTCTATTTTTGAATTCTACAATTAATATCGATAAGAAATGCAATTCAAAATGAATGACTCCATTGTTGTTTGTTAAATTGAATGAATTCATCTTATAGATGGTCCAGGAGCATGTTTTTCAGAATGATTATAGTTAATAAGAAAGAAACAAAAGTTAATTTCAAGGTTATTGCTTGAAAAATAGTCCTGGGAACAACAAGAGGAGCACAATTAACATTAGGTGATTAGAAATTCTCATTATTTAGGAATTAAACCAGTTAACATTTGTACGAAATGCAAACCATGATGACTGACACCTTTGGTGATGGATCTAAATAGATTTGGAGTTTTAATGGTGTATATACTTGTTTGATTCAATTAATATACTAGGTTGTTTAGCCACATGCGTTATATTTTCATGTTAAATGCATCAAAAAGTGTGTTTGGAATCAAAATAGGAGGCTTGCTAGCCAAAAATGATGGGAGGAACTCTCTATTTTTGAATTCTACAATTAAATATCGATAAGAAAAATGCAATTCAAAATCAATGACTCCATTGTTTGTTAAATTGAATGAATTCATCTTATAGATGGTCCAGGAGCATGTTTTTTCAGAATGATTATAGTTAATAAGAAAAGAACAAAAGTTAATTTCAAGGTTATTGCTTGAAAAATAGTCCTGGGAACAACAAGAGGAGCACCAATTAACATTAGGTGATTTAGAAATTCTCATTATTTAGGAATTAAAACCAGTTAACATTTGTACGAAATGCAAACCCAAATGATGAAATGACACCTTTGGGTGATGGATTTAAATAGATTTGGAGTTTTAATGGTGTATATACTTGTTTGATTCAATTAATATACTAGGTTGTTTAGCCACATGTTTGTTATTTTCCATGTTAAATGCATCAAAAAGTGTGTTTGGAATCAAAATAGGAGGCTTGCTAGCCAAAAATGATGGGAGGAACTCTCTATTTTTGAATTCTACAATTAATATCGATAAGAAATGCAATTCAAAATGAATGACTCCATTGTTTGTTAAATTGAATGAATTCATCTTATAGATGGTCCAAGGAGCATGTTTTTCAGAATGATTATAGTTAATAAGAAAGAAAACAAAAGTTAATTTCAAGGTTATTGCATGAAAAATAGTCCTGGGAACAACAAGAGGAGCCCAATTAACATTAGGTGATTAGAAATTCTCATTATTTAGGAATTAAACCAGTTAACATTTGTACGAAAAATGCAAACCATGATGAATGACACCTTTGGGTGATGGATTTAAATAGATTTGGAGTTTTAAAAAATGTGTATATACTACTTGTTTGATTCAATTAATATACTAGGTTGTTTAGCCACATGTGTTATATTTCATGTTAAATGCATCAAAAAAGTGTGTTTGGAATCAAAATAGGAGGCTTGCTAGCCAAAAATTGATGGGAGGAACTCTCTATTTTTGAATTCTACAATTAATATCGATAAGAAATGCAATTCAAAATCAATGACTCCATTGTTTGTTAAATTGAATGAATTCATCTTATAGATGGTCCAGGAGCATGTTTTTTTAGGATGGTCACAGAATGATTATAGTTTAATAAGAAAGAAACAAAAGTTAATTTCAAGGTTATTGCATGAAAAAATAGTCCTGGGGAACAACGAGAGGAGCACAATTAACATTAGGTGATTAGAAATTCTCATTATTTAGGAATTAAACCAGTTAACATTTGTACGAAATGCAAACCATGATGACTGACACCTTTGGGTGATGGATTTAAATAGATTTGGAGTTTTAATGGTATATATACTTGTTTGAGTCAATTAATATACTAGGTTGTTTAGCCACATGTGTTATATTTCATGTTAAATGCATCAAAAAGTGTGTTTGGAATCAAAATAGGAGGCTTGCTAGCCAAAATTGATGCGAGGAACTCTCTATTTTTGAATTCTACAATTAATATCGATAAGAAATGCAATTCAAAATCAAGGACTCCATTGTTTGTTAAATTGAATGAATTCATCTTATAGATGGTCCAGGAGCATGTTTTTCAGAATGATTATAGTTAATAAGAAAGAAACAAAAGTTAATTTCAAGGTTATTGCATGAAAAATAGTCCTGGGAACAACGAGAGGAGCACAATTAACATTAGGTGATTAGAAATTCTCATTATTTAGGAATTAAACCAGTTAACATTTGTACGAAATGCAAACCATGATGACTGACACCTTTGGGTGATGGATCTAAATAGATTTGGAGTTTTAATGGTGTATATACTTGTTTGATTCAATTAATATACTAGGTTGTTTAGCCACATGTGTTATATTTCATGTTAAATGCATCAAAAAGTGTGTTTGGAATCAAAATAGGAGGCTTGCTAGCCAAAAATGATGCGAGGAACTCTCTATTTTTGAATTCTACAATTAATATAGATAAGAAATGCAATTCAAAATCAAGGACTCCATTGTTTTTTAAATTGAATGAATTCATCTTATAGATGGTTCAGAGCATGTTTTTCAGAATGATTATAGTTAATAAGAAAGAACAAAAGTTAATTTCAAGGTTATTGCATGAAAAAAAGTCCTGGGAACAACAAGAGGAGCCCAATTAACATTAGGTGATTAGAAATTCTCATTATTTAGAAATTAAACCAGTTAACATTTACACGAAATGCAAACCATGTGGAATGCCACATTTGGCTGATGGATTTAAATAGATTTGGAGTTTTAATGGTGTATATACTTGTTTGATTCAATTAATATACTAGGTTGTTTAGCCACATGGGTTATATTTCATGTTAAATGCATCAAAAAAGTGTGTTTGAAATCAAAATAGGAGGCTTGCTAGCCAAAAATGATGAGAGGAACTCTCTATTTTTGAATTCTACAATTAATATCGATAAGAAATGCAGTTCAAAATCAAGGACTCCATTGTTTGTTAAATTGAATGAATTCATCTTATAGATAGTCCAGGAGCATGTTTTTCAGAATGATTATAGTTAATAAGAAAGAACAAAAGTTAATTTCAAGGTTATTACATGAAAAATAGTCCTGGGAACAACAAGAGGAGCCCAATTAACATTAGGTGATTAGAAATTCTCATTATTTAGGAATTAAACGAGTTAACATTTGTGTACGAAATGCAGACCATGATGAATGACACCTTTGGCTGATGGATTTAAATAGATTTGGATTTTTAATGGTGTATATACTTGTTTGATTCAATTAATATACTAGGTTTTTTAGCCACATGTGTTATATTTTCATGTTAAATGCATCAAAAAATGTGTTTGGAATCAAATAGGAGGCTTGCTAGCCAAAATTGATGCGAGGAACTCTCTATTTTTGAATTCTACAATTAATATCGATAAGAAATGCAGTTCAAAATCAAGGACTCCATTGTTTGTTTAAAATTGAATGAATTCATCTTATAGATGTTCGGGAGCATGTTTTTCAGAATGATTATAGTTAATAAGAAAGAACAAAAGTTAATTTCAAGGTTATTGCATGAAAAAAAGTCCTGGGAACAACAAGAGGAGCCCAATTAACATTAGGTGATTAGAAATTTTCATTATTTAGAAATTAAACCAGTTAACATTTACACGAAATGCAAACCATGTTGAATGCCACCTTTGGCTGATGGATTTAAATAGATTTGGAGTTTTAATGGTTTATATACTTGTTTGATTCAATTAATATACTAGGTTGTTTAGCCACATGGGTTATATTTCATGTTAAGTGCATCAAAAAGTGTGTTTGAAATCTTAATAGGAGGCTTGCTAGCCAAAAATGATGGGAGGAACTCTCTATTTTTGAATTCTACAATTAATATCGATAAGAAATGCAATTCAAAATGAATGACTCCATTGTTTGTTAAATTGAATGAATTCATCTTATAGATGGTCCAGAAGCATGTTTTTCAGAATGATTATAGTTAATAAGAAAGAAACAAAAGTTAATTTCAAGGTTATTGCATGAAAAATAGTCCTGGGAACAACGAGAGGAGTACAATTAACATTAGGTGATTAGAAATTCTCATTATTTAGGAATTAAACCAGTTAACATTTGTACGAAATGCAAACCATGTTGAATGCCACCTTTGGGTGATGGATTTAAATCGATTTGGAGTTTTAATGGTATATATACTTGTTTGAGTCAATTAATATACTAGGTTGTTTAGCCACATGTGTTATATTCCATGTTAAAGGCATCAAAAAGTGTGTTTGGAATCAAAATAAGAGGCTTGCTAGCCAAAATTGATGCGAGGAACACTCTATTTTTGATTTCTACAATTAATATCCATAAGAAATGCAATTCAAAATCAAGGACACCATTGTTTGTTAAATTGAATGAATTCATCTTATAGATGGTCCAAGAGCATGTTTTTCAGAATGATTATAGTTAATAAGAAAGAACAAAAGTTAATTTCAAGGTTATTGCATGAAAAATAGTCATGGTAAAAACAAGAGAAGCCTAATTAACATTAGGTGATTAGAATGTCTCATTATTTAGGAATTAAACGAGTTAACATTTCTGTGAAATGGAAGCCATGACTAATGGCACCTTTGGATTATGGATTTAAATCGATTTGGAGTTTTATTGGTGTATATATTTGTTTGATTCAATTAATAATCTAGGTTGTTTAGCTACATGTGTTATATTTCATGATAAATGTATCAAAAAGTGTGTTTGGGATCAAAAGAGGAGGCATGCTAGGCAATAATGATGGTAGGAACTCTCTATTTCTGAATTCAACAACTAATATCAATAAGAAATGCAATTCAAAATCAAGAACTCCATTGTTTGTCAAATTGAATGAATTCATGTAAGTGGTGGTTCACGGGCATTTTTTCATAATGAATATATTTATTAAGAAAGAAACAAAAGTTAATTTCAAAGTCAATGCATGAAAAATAGTCTTGGGAACAACAAGAGGAGCCCAATTAACATTAGGTGATTAGTAATTCTCATTATTTAGGAATTAAACCAGTTAACATTTGTACGAAATGCAAACCATGATGACTGACACCTTTGGGTGATGGATCTAAATAGATTTGGAGTTTTAATGGTATATATACCTGTTTGAGTCAATTAATATACTAGGTTGTTTAGCCACATGTGTTATATTTCATGTTAAATGCGTAAAAAAGTGTGTTTGGAATCAAAATACGAGGCTTGCTAGCAAAATTGATGCGAGGAAACTCTCTATTTTTCAATTCTACAATTAATATCGATAAGAAATGCAATTCAAAATCAAGGACTCCATTGTTTGTTAAATTGAATGAATTCATCTTATAGATGGTCCAGGAGCATGTTTTTTAGAATGATTATAGTTAATAAGAAAGAACAAAAGTTAATTTCAAGGTTATTGCATGAAAAATAGTGCTGGGAACAACAAGAGGAGCCCAATTAACATTAGGTGTTTAGAAATTCTCATTATTTAGGAATTAAACCATTTAACATTTACACGAAATGCAAACCATGTTGAATGCCACCTTTGGCTGATGGATTTAAATAGATTTGGGGTTTTAATGGTGTATATACTTGTTTAATTCAATTAATATACTAGGTTGTTTAGCCACATGCGTTATATTTCATGTTAAATGCATCAAAAAGTGTGTTTGGAATCAAAATAGGAGGCTTGCTAGCCAAAAATGATTGGAGGAACTCTCTATTTTTGAATTCTACAATTAATATCGATAAGAAATGCAATTCAAAATGAATGACTCCATTGTTTGTTAGATTGAATGAATTCATCTTATAGATGGTTCAGGAGCATGTTTTTCAGAATGATTATAGTTAATAAGAAAGAACAAAAGTTAATTTCAAGGTTATTGCTTGAAAAATAGTCCTGGGAACAACAAGAGGAGCCCAATTAACATTAGGTGATTAGAAATTCTCATTATTTAGAAATTAAACCATGTAACATTTACACGAAATGCAAACCATGTTCAATGCCACCTTTGGCAGATGGATTTAAATAGATTTGGAGTTTTAATGGTGTATATACTTGTTTGATTCAATTAATATAGTAGCTTGTTTAGCCACATGCGTTATATTTCATGTGAAATGCATCAAAAAGTGTCTTTGGAATCAAAATAGGAGGCTTGCTAGCCAAAATTGATGCGAGGAACTCTCTATTTTTGAATTCTACAATTAATATCCATAAGAAATGCAATCCAAAATGAATGACTCCATTGTTTGTTAAATTGAATGAATTCATCTTATAAATGGTCCAGGAGCATGTTTTTCAGAATGATTATAGTTAATAAGAAAGAAACAAAAGTTAATTTCAAGGTTATTACATGAAAAATAGTCCTAGGAACAACTAGAGGAGCACAATTAACATTAGGTGATTAGAAATTCTCATTATTTAGGAATTAAACCAGTTAACATTTGAACGAAATGCAAACCATGATGACTGACACCTTTGGGTGATGGATCTAAATAGATTTGGAGTTTTAATGGTATATATACTTGTTTGAGTCAATTAATATACTAGGTTGTTTAGCCACATGTGTTATATTTCATGTTAAATGCATCAAAAAGTGTGTTTGGAATCAAAATAGGAGGCTTGCTAGCCAAAATTGATGCGAGGAACTCTCTATTTTTGAATTCTACAATTAATATCGATAAGAAATGCAATTCAAAATCAAGGACTCCACTGTTTGTTAAATTGAATGAATTCATCTTATAGATGGTTCGGAGCATGTTTTTCAGAATGATTATAGTTAATAAGAAAGAACAAAAGTTAATTTCAAGGTTATTGCATGAAAAATAGTCCTGGAAACAACAAGAGGAGCCCAATTAACATTAGGTGATTAGAAATTCTCATTATTTAGAAATTAAACCAGTTAACATTTACACGAAATGCAAACCATGTTGAATGCCACCTTTCGCTAATGGATTTAAATAGATTTGGAGTTTTAATGGTGTATATACTTGTTTGATTCAATTAATATACTAGGTTGTTTAGCCACATGCGTTATATTTCATGTTAAATGCATCAAAAAGTGTGTTTGGAATCAAAATAGGAGGCTTGCTAGCCAAAAATGATGGGAGGAACTCTCTATTTTTGAATTCTACAATTAATATCGATAAGAAATGCAATTCAAAATGAGTGACTCCATTGTTTGTCAAATTGAATGAATTCATCTTATAGATGGTCCAGGAGCATGTTTTTCAGAATGATTATAGTTAATAAGAAAGAACAAAAGTTAATTTCAAGGTTATTGCTTGAAATATAGTCCTAGGAACAACAAGAGTAGCCCAATTAACATTAGGTGATTAGAAATTCTCATTATTTAGAAATTTAACCAGTTAACATTTACACGAAATGCAAACCATGTTGAATGCCACCTTTGGCAGATGGATTTAAATAGATTTGGAGTTTTAATGGTGTATATACTTGTTTGATTCAATTAATATACTAGGTTGTTTAGCCACATGCGTTATATTTCACGTTAAATGCATCAAAATGTGTGTTTGGAATCAAAATAGGAGGCTTGCTAGCCAAAATTGATGCGAGGAACTCTCTATTTTTGAATTCTACAATTAATATCGATAAGAAATGCAATTCAAAATCAAGGACTCCACTGTTTGTTAAATTGAATGAATTCATCTTATAGATGGTCCAGGAGCATGTTTTTCAGAATGATTATAGTTAATAAGAAAGAAACAAAAGTTATTTTCAAGGTTATTGCATGAAAAATAGTCCTGGGAACAACGAGAGGAGCACAATTAACATTAGGTGATTAGAAATTCTCATTATTTAGGAATTAAACCAGTTAACATTTGAACGAAATGCAAACCATGATGACTGACACCTTTGGGTGATGGATCTAAATAGATTTGGAGTTTTAATGGTATATATACTTGTTTGAGTCAATTAATATACTAGGTTGTTTAGCCACATGTGTTATATTTCATGTTAAATGCATCAAAATGTGTGTTTGGAATCAAAATAGGAGGCTTGCTAGCCAAAATTGATGGGAGGAACTCTCTATTTTTGAATTCTACAATTAATATCGATAAGAAATGCAATTCAAAATGAATGACTCCATTGTTTGTTAAATTGAATGAATTCATCTTATAGATGGTCCAGGAGCATGTTTTTTAGAATGATTATAGTTAATAAGAAAGAACAAAAGTTAATTTCAAGGTTATTGCATGAAAAATAGTGCTGGGAACAACAAGAGGTGCCCAATTAACATTAGGTGTTTAGAAATTCTCATTATTTAGGAATTAAACCATTTAACATTTACACGAAATGCAAACCATGTTGAATGCCACCTTTGGCTGATGGATTTAAATAGATTTGGGGTTTTAATGGTGTATATACTTGTTTAATTCAATTAATATACTAGGTTGTTTAGCCACATGCGTTATATTTCATGTTAAATGCATCAAAAAGTGTGTTTGGAATCAAAATAGGAGGCTTGCTAGCCAAAAATGATAGGAGGAACTCTCTATTTTTTGAATTCTACAATTAATATCGATAAGAAATGCAATTCAAAATGAATGACTCTCCATTGTTTGTTAGATTGAATGAATTCATCTTATAGATGGTTCAGGAGCATGTTTTTTCAGAATGATTATAGTTAATAAGAAAGAACAAAAGTTAATTTCAAGGTTATTGCTTGAAAAATAGTCCTGGGAACAACAAGAGGAGCCCAATTAACATTAGGTGATTAGAAATTCTCATTATTTAGGAATTAAACCATGTAACATTTACACGAAATGCAAACCATGTTGAATGCCACACCTTTGGGCAGATGGATTTAAATAGATTTGGAGTTTTAATGGTGTATATACTTGTTTGATTCAATTAATATAGTAGCTTGTTTAGCCACATGCGTTATATTTCATGTGAAATGCATCAAAAAGTGTCTTTGGAATCAAAATAGGAGGCTTGCTAGCCAAAATTGATGCGAGGAACTCTCTATTTTTGAATTCTACAATTAATATCCATAAGAAATGCAATTCAAAATGAATGACTCCATTGTTTGTTAAATTGAATGAATTCATCTTATAAATGGTCCAGGAGCATGTTTTTCAGAATGATTATAGTTAATAAGAAAGAAACAAAAGTTAATTTCAAGGTTATTACATGAAAAATAGTCCTAGGAACAACAACAGAGAGAGCACAATTAACATTAGGTGATTAGAAATTCTCATTATTTAGGAATTAAAACCAGTTAACATTTGAACGAAATGCAAACCATGATGACTGACACCTTTGGGTGATGGATCTAAATAGATTTGGAGTTTTAATGGTATATATACTTGTTTGAGTCAATTAATATACTAGGTTGTTTAGCCACATGTGTTATATTTCATGTTAAATGCATCAAAATGTGTGTTTGGAATCAAAATAGGAGGCTTGCTAGCCAAAATTGATGCGAGGAACTCTCTATTTTTGAATTCTACAATTAATATCGATAAGAAATGCAATTCAAAATCAAGGACTCCACTGTTTGTTAAATTGAATGAATTCATCTTATAGATGGTTCGGAGCATGTTTTTCAGAATGATTATAGTTAATAAGAAAGAAACAAAAGTTAATTTCAAGGTTATTGCATGAAAAATATAGTCCTGGGAACAACAAGAGGAGCCCAATTAACATTAGGTGATTAGAAATTCTCATTATTTAGAAATTAAACCAGTTAACATTTACACGAAATGCAAACCATGTTGAATGCCACCTTTCGCTAATGGATTTAAATAGATTTGGAGTTTTAATGGTGTATATACTTGTTTGATTCAATTAATATACTAGGTTGTTTAGCCACATGCGTTTTATTTTATGTTAAATGCATCAAAAAGTGTGTTTGGAATCAAAATAGGAGGCTTGCTAGCCAAAAATGATGGGAGGAACTCTCTATTTTTGAATTCTACAAATTAATATCGATAAGAAATGCAATTCAAAATGAATGACTCCATTGTTTGTCAAATTGAATGAATTCATCTTATAGATGGTCCAGGAGCATGTTTTTCAGAATGATTATAGTTAATAAGAAAAGAAACAAAAGTTAATTTCAAGGTTATTGCATTGAAAATAGTCCTGGGAACAACAAGAGTAGCCCAATTAACATTAGGTGATTAGAAATTCTCATTATTTAGAAATTTAACCAGTTAACATTTACACGAAATGCAAACCATGTTGAATGCCACCTTTGGCAGATGGATTTAAATAGATTTGGAGTTTTAATGGTGTATATACTTGTTTGATTCAATTAATATACTAGGTTGTTTAGCCACATGCGTTATATTTCACGTTAAATGCATCAAAAAGTGTGTTTGGAATCAAAATAGGAGGCTTGCTAGCCAAAAATGATGGGAGGAACTCTCTATTTTTGAATTCTACAATTAATATCGATAAGAAATGCAATTCAAAATGAATGACTCCATTGTTTGTTAAATTGAATGAATTCATCTTATAGATGGTCCAGGAGCATGTTTTTCAGAATGATTATAGTTAATAAGAAAGAAACAAAAGTTAATTTCAAGGTTATTGCATGAAAAATAGTCCTGGGAACAACGAGAGGAGCACAATTAACATTAGGTGATTAGAAATTCTCATTATTTAGGAATTAAACCAGTTAACATTTGAACGAAATGCAAACCATGATGACTGACACCTTTGGGTGATGGATCTAAATAGATTTGGAGTTTTAATGGTATATATACTTGTTTGAGTCAATTAATATACTAGGTTTGTTTAGCCACATGTGTTATATTTCATGTTAAATGCATCAAAAATGTGTGTTTGGAATCAAAATAGGAGGCTTGCTAGCCAAAATTGATGCGAGGAACTCTCTATTTTTGAATTCTACAATTAATATCGATAAGAAATGCAATTCAAAATCAAGGACTCCATTGTTTGTTAAATTGAATGAATTCATCTTATAGATGGTTCGGAGCATGTTTTTCAGAATGATTATAGTTAATAAGAAAGAACAAAAGTTAATTTCAAGGTTATTGCATGAAAAATAGTCCTGGGAACAACAAGAGGAGCCCAATTAACATTAGGTGATTAGAAATTCTCATTATTTAGAAATTAAACCAGTTAACATTTACACGAAATGCAAACCATGTTGAATGCCACCTTTCGCTAATGGATTTAAATAGATTTGGAGTTTTCATGGTGTATATACTTGTTTGATTCAATTAATATACTAGGTTGTTTAGCCACATGCGTTATATTTCATGTTAAATGCATCAAAAAGTGTGTTTGGAATCAAAATAGGAGGCTTGCTAGCCAAAAATGATGGGAGGAACTCTCTATTTTTGAATTCTACAATTAATATCGATAAGAAATGCAATTCAAAATGAGTGACTCCATTGTTTGTTAAATTGAATGAATTCATCTTATAGATGGTCCAGGAGCATGTTTTTCAGAATGATTATAGTTAATAAGAAAGAACAAAAGTTAATTTCAAAGTTATTGCTTGAAATATAGTCCTAGGAACAACAAGAGTAGCCCAATTAACATTAGGTGATTAGAAATTCTCATTATTTAGAAATTTAACCAGTTAACATTTACACGAAATGCAAACCATGTTGAATGCCACCTTTGGCAGATGGATTTAAATAGATTTGGAGTTTTAATGGTGTATATACTTGTTTGATTCAATTAATATACTAGGTTGTTTAGCCACATGCGTTATATTTCACGTTAAATGCATCAAAAAGTGTGTTTGGAATCAAAATAGGAGGCTTGCTAGCCAAAAATGATGGGAGGAACTCTCTATTTTTGAATTCTACAATTAATATCGATAAGAAATGCAATTCAAAATGAATGACTCCATTGTTTGTCAAATTGAATGAATTCATCTTATAGATGGTCCAGGAGCATGTTTTTCAGAATGATTATAGTTAATAAGAAAGAAACAAAAGTTAATTTCAAGGTTATTGCATGAAAAATAGTCCTGGGAACAACGAGAGGAGCACAATTAACATTAGGTGATTAGAAATTCTCATTATTTAGGAATTAAACCAGTTAACATTTGTACGAAATGCAAACCATGATGACTGACACCTTTGGATGATGGATCTAAATAGATTTGGAGTTTTAATGGTATATATACTTGTTTGAGTCAAATAATATACTAGGTTGTTTAGCCACATGTGTTATATTTCATGTTAAAGGCATCAAAAAGTGTGTTTGGAATCAAAATAAGAGGCTTGCTAGCCAAAATTGATGCGAGGAACACTCTATTTTTGAATACTACAATTAATATCCATAAGAAATGCAATTCAAAATCAAGGACTACATTGTTTGTTAAATTGAATGAATTCATCTTATAGATGGTCCAGGAGCATGTTTTTCAGAATGATTATAGTTAATAAGAAAGAACAAAAGTTAATTTCAAAGTTATTGCTTGAAAAATAGTCCTGGGAAAAACAACAGGAGCCCAATTAACATTAGGTGATTAGAAATTCTCATTATTTAGAAATTAAACCTGTTAACATTTACATGAAATGCAAACCATGTTGAATGCCACCTTTGGCTGATGGATTTAAATAGATTTGGAGTTTTAATGGTGTATATACTTGTTTGATTCATTTAACATACTAGGTTGTTTAGCCACATGCGTTATATTTCATGTTAAATGCATCAAAAAGTGTGTTTGGAATCAAAATAGGAGGCTTGCTAGCCAAAATTGATGCGAGGAACTCTCTATTTTTGAATTCTACAATTAATATCGATAAGAAATGCAATTCAAAATGAATGACTGCATTGTTTGTTAAATTGAATGAATTCATCTTATAGATGGTCCAGGAGCATGTTTTTCTGAATGATTATAGTTAATAGAAAAGAACAAAAGTTAATTTCAAGGTTATTGCTTGAAAAATAGTCCTAGGAACAACAAGAGGAGCCCAATTAACATTAGGTGATTAGAAATTCTCATTATTTAGAAATTAAACCAGTTAACATTTACACAAAATGAAAACCATGTTGAATGCCACCTTTGTCTGATGGATTTAAATAGATTTGGAGTTTTAATGGTGTATATACTTGTTTGATTCAATTAACATACAAGGTTTTTTAGCCACATGCGTTATATTTCATGTTAAATGCATCAAAAAGTGTGTTTGGAATCAAAATAGGCGGCTTGCTAGCCAAAAATGATGGGAGGAACTCTCTATTTTTGAATTCTACAATTAATATCGATAAGAAATGCAATTCAAAATGAATGACTCCATTGTTTGTTAAGTTGAATGAATTCATCTTATAGATGGTCCAGGAGCATGTTTTCCAAAATGATTATAGTTAATAAGAAAGAAACAAAAGTTAATTTCAAGGTTATTGCATGAAAAATAATCCTGGGAACAACGAGAGGAGCACAATTAACATTAGGTGATTAGAAATTCTCATTATTTAGGAATTAAACCAGTTAACATTTCTACGAAATGCAAACCATGATGACTGACACCTTTGGGTGATGGATCTAAATAGATTTGGAATTTTAATGGTATATATACTTGTTTGAGTCAATTAATATACTAGGTTGTTTAGCCACATGTGTTATATTTCATGTTAAATGCATCAAAAAGTGTGTTTGGAATCAAAATAGGAGGCTTGCTAGCAAAAATTGATGCGAGGCACTCTCTATTTTTGAATTCTACAATTAATATCGATAAGAAATGCAATTCAAAATCAACGACTTCATTGTTTGTTAAATTGAATGAATTCATCTTATAGATGGTTCGGAGCATGTTTTTCAGAATGATGATAGTTAATAAGAAAGAATAAAAGTTAATTTCAAGGTTATTGCATGAAAAATAGTCCTGGGAACAACAAGAGGAGCCCAATTAACTTTAGGTGATTAGAAATTCTCATTATTTAGAAATTAAACGAGTTAACATTTACACGAAATGCAAACCATGTTGAATGCCACCTTTGGCTGATGGATTTAAATAGATTTGGAGTTTTAATGGTGTATATACTTGTTTGATTCAATTAATATAATAGGTTGTTTAGCCAAATGCGTTATATTTCATGTTAAATGCATCAAAAAGTGTGTTTGGAATCAAAATAGGCGGCATGCTAGCCAAAAATGATGGGAGGAACTCTCTATTTTTGAATTCTACAATTAATATCGATAAGAAATGCAATTCAAAATGAATGACTCCATTGTTTGTTAAATTGAATGAATTCATCTTATAGATGGTCCGGGAGCATGTTTTTCACAATGATTTATAGTTAATAAGAAAAGAAACAAAAGTTTAATTTCAAGGTTATTGCATGAAAAATAGTCTTGGGAACAACGAGAGGAGCACAATTAAAATTAGGTGATTAGAAATTCTCATTATTTAGGAATTAAACCAGTTAACATTTGTACGAAATGCAAACCATGATGACTGACACCTTTGGGTGATGGATCTAAATAGATTTGGAGTTTTAATGGTATATATACTTGTTTGAGTCAATTAATATACTAGGTTGTTTAGCCACATGTGTTATATTTCATGTTAAATGCATCAAAAAGTGTGTTTGGAATCAAAATAGGAGGCTTGCTAGCCAAAATTGATGCGAGGAACTCTCTATTTTTGAATTCTACAATTAATATCCATAAGAAATGCAATTCAAAATCAATGACTCCATTGTTTGTTAAATTGAATGAATTCATCTTATAGATAGTATATTAGCATTTTTTTCAGAATGATTATAGTTATTAAGAAAGACTCAAAAGTTAATTTCCAGGTTATTGCATGAAAAATAGTCATGGTAAAAACAAGAGAAGCCTAATTAACATTAGGTGATTAGAATGTCTCATTATTTAGGAATTAAACGAGTTAACATTTCTGCGAAATGCAAGCCATGATTAATGGCACCTTTGGATTATGGATTTAAATCGACTTGGAGTTTTATTGGTGTATATATTTGTTTGATTCAATTAATAAACTAGGTTGTTTAGCCACATGTGTTATATTTCATGATAAATGTATCAAAAAGTGTGTTTGGAATCAAAAAAGGAGGCTTGCTAGCCAATAATGATGGTAAGAACACTCTATTTCTGAATTCAACAACTAATATCAATAAGAAATGCAATTCAAAATCATGAACTTCATTGTTTGTTAAATTGAATGAATTCATGTAAGTGGTGGTTAACGGGCATTTTTTCATAATGAATATATTTATTAAGAAAGAAACAAAAGTTAATTTCAAAGTCATTGCATGAAAAATAGTCTTGGGAACAACAAGAGGAGCCCAATTAACATTAGGTGATTAGAAATTCTCATTATTTAGGAATTAAATCAGTTAACATTTGTACAAAATGCAAACCATGATGAATGACACCTTTGGCAGATGGATTTAAATAGATTTGGAGTTTTAATGGTGTATATACTTGTTTGATTGAATTAATATACTAGTTTATTTTGCCACATATGTTATATTTCATGTTAAATGCATCAAAAAGTGTGTTTTCAAATCAAAAGAAGAGGCCTGCTCCCCAAAGATGATGGGAGGAACTCTCAATTTTTGAATTCTATAATTAATATCAATAAGAAATGCAATTCAAAATCAAGAACTTCATTGTTTGTTAAATTGAATGAATTCATGTAATTGGTGATTCACGGGCATTTTTTTCATAATGAATATATTTATTAAGAAAGAATCAAAAGTTAATTTCAAGGTCATTGCATGAAAAATAGTCCTGGCAACAACAAGAGGAGCCTAATTAACGATAGGTGATTAGAAATTCTCATTATTTAGGAATTAAACCAGTTAACATTTGTACGAAATGGAAACCATGATGAATGACACCTTTGGCGGATGGATTTAAATACATTTGGAGTTTTAATGGCGTATATACTTGTTTGATTCAATTAATATAGTAGGTTGTTTAGCCACATGCGTTATATTTCATGTTAAATGCATCAAAAAGTGTGTTTGGAATCAAAATAGGAGGCTTGCTAGCCAAAAATGATAGGAGGAACTATCTATTTTTGAATTCTACAATTAATGTCGATAAGAAATGCAATTCAAAATCAAGGACTCCATTGTTTGTTAAATTGAATGAATTCATCTTATAAATGGTCGAGGAGCATTTTTTTCAGAATGATTATAGTTAATAAGAAAGAAACAAAAGTTAATTTCAAGGTTATTGCATGAAAAATAGTCCTGGGAACAACAACAGGAGCCCAATTAACTTTAGGTGATTAGAAATTCTCATTATTTAGAAATTAAACGAGTTAACATTTACACGAAATGCAAACCATGTTGAATGCCACCTTTGGCTGATGGATTTAAATAGATTTGGAGTTTTAATGGTGTATATACTTGTTTGATTCAATTAATATAATAGGTTGTTGAGCCAAATGCGTTATATTTCATGTTAAATGCATCAAAAAGTGTGTTTGGAATCAAAATAGGCGGCTTGCTAGCCAAAAATGATAGGAGGAACTCTCTATTTTTGAATTCTACAATTAATATCGATAAGAAATGCAATTCAAAATGAATGACTCCTTTGTTTGTTAAATTGAATGAATTCATCTTATAGATGGTCCAGGAGCATGTTTTTCAGAATGATTATAGTTAATAAGAAAGAACAAAAGTTAATTTCAAGGTTATTGCTTGAAATATAGTCCTAGAAACAACGAGAGGAGCACAATTAACATTAGGTGATTAGAAATTCTCATTATTTAGGAATTAAACCAGTTAACATTTGTACGAAATGCAAACCATGATGAGTGACACCTTTGGGTGATGGATCTAAATAGATTTGGAGTTTTAATGGTATATATACTTGTTTGAGTCAATTAATATATTAGGTTGTTTTGCCACATGTGTTATATTTCATGTTAAATGCATCAAAAAGTGTGTTTGGAATCAAAATAGGAGGCTTGCTAGCCAAAATTGATGCGAGGAACTCTCTATTTTTGAATTCTTCAATTAATATCCATAAGAAATGCAATTCAAAATCAATGACTCCATTGTTTGTTAAATTGAATGAATTCATCTTATAAATGGTCCAGGAGCATGTTTTTCAGAATGATTATAGTTAATAAGAAAGAAACAAAAGTTAATTTCAAGGTTATTGCATAAAAAATAGTCCTGGGAACAATGAGAGGAGCACAATTAACATTAGGTGATTAGAAATTCTCATTATTTAGGAATTAAACCAGTTAACATTTGTACGAAATGCAAACAATGATGACTGACACCTTTGGGTGATGGATCTAAATAGATTTGGAGTTTTAATGGTATATATACTTGTTTGAGTCAATTAATATACTAGGTTGTTTAGCCACATGTGTTATATTTCATGTTAAATGCTTCAAAAAGTGTGTTTGGAATCAAAATAGGAGACTTGCTAGCCAAAATTGATGCGAGGAACTCTCTATTTTTGAATTCTACAATTAATATCGATAAGAAATGCAATTCAAAATGAATGACTGCATTGTTTGTTAAATTGAATGAATTCATCTTATAGATGGTCAAGGAGCATGTTTTTCTGAATGATTATAGTTAATAAGAAAGAACAAAAGTTAATTTCAAGGTTATTGCTTGAAAAATAGTCCTGGGAACAACAAGAGGAGCCCAATTAACATTAGGTGATTAGAAATTCTCATTATTTAGAAATTAAACCAGTTAACATTTACACAAAATGCAAACCATGTTGAATGCCACCTTTGGCTGATGGATTTAAATAGATTTGGAGTTTT
Source organism: Ceriops zippeliana (assembly GCA_037897445.1). Lineage (NCBI taxonomy): Eukaryota > Viridiplantae > Streptophyta > Magnoliopsida > Malpighiales > Rhizophoraceae > Ceriops > Ceriops zippeliana. The sequence goes on along the minus strand of JBAPLH010001288.1, from coordinate 1,724 downwards.
AATGGTGTATATACTTGTTTGATTCAATTAATATACTAGGTTGTTTAGCCACATGCGTGATATTTCATGTTAAATGCATCAAAAAGTGTGTTTGGAATCAAAATAGGCGGCTTGCTAGCCAAAAATGATGGGAGGAACTCTCTATTTTTGAATTCTACAATTAATATCGATAAGAAATGCAATTCAAAATGAATGACTCCATTGTTTGTTAAATTGAATGAATTCATCTTATAGATGGTCCGGGAGCATGTTTTTCACAATGATTATAGTTAATAAGAAAGAAACAAAAGTTAATTTCAAGGTTATTGCATGAAAAATAGTCTTGGGAACAACGAGAGGAGCACAATTAAAATTAGGTGATTAGAAATTCTCATTATTTAGGAATTAAACCAGTTAACATTTGTACGAAATGCAAACCATGATGACTGACACCTTTGGGTGATGGATCTAAATAGATTTGGAGTTTTAATGGTATATATACTTGTTTGAGTCAATTAATATACTAGGTTGTTTAGCCACATGTGTTATATTTCATGTTAAATGCATCAAAAAGTGTGTTTGGAATCAAAATAGGAGGCTTGCTAGCCAAAATTGATGCGAGGAACTCTCTATTTTTGAATTCTACAATTAATATCCATAAGAAATGCAATTCAAAATCAATGACTCCATTGTTTGTTAAATTGAATGAATTCATCTTATAGATAGTATATTAGCATTTTTTTCAGAATGATTATAGTTATTAAGAAAGACTCAAAAGTTAATTTCCAGGTTATTGCATGAAAAATAGTCATGGTAAAAACAAGAGAAGCCTAATTAACATTAGGTGATTAGAATGTCTCATTATTTAGGAATTAAACGAGTTAACATTTCTGCGAAATGCAAGCCATGATTAATGGCACCTTTGGATTATGGATTTAAATCGACTTGGAGTTTTATTGGTGTATATATTTGTTTGATTCAATTAATAAACTAGGTTGTTTAGCCACATGTGTTATATTTCATGATAAATGTATCAAAAAGTGTGTTTGGAATCAAAAAAGGAGGCTTGCTAGCCAATAATGATGGTAAGAACACTCTATTTCTGAATTCAACAACTAATATCAATAAGAAATGCAATTCAAAATCATGAACTTCATTGTTTGTTAAATTGAATGAATTCATGTAAGTGGTGGTTAACGGGCATTTTTTCATAATGAATATATTTATTAAGAAAGAAACAAAAGTTAATTTCAAAGTCATTGCATGAAAAATAGTCTTGGGAACAACAAGAGGAGCCCAATTAACATTAGGTGATTAGAAATTCTCATTATTTAGGAATTAAATCAGTTAACATTTGTACAAAATGCAAACCATGATGAATGACACCTTTGGCGGATGGGATTTAAATAGATTTGGAGTTTTAATGGTGTATATATACTTGTTTGATTGAATTAATAATACTAGTTTATATTTTGCCACATGTGTTATATTTTTCATGTTAAATGCATTCAAAAAGTGTGTTTTCAAATCAAAAGAAGAGGCCCTGCTCCCCAAAGATGATGGAGGAACTCTCAATTTTTGAATTCTAATAATTAATATCAATAAGAAATGCAATTCAAAATCAAAGAACTTCATTGTTTGTTAAACATTGAATTGATTTTCATGCAAATGGAAAGAATTCAGCAAATGAGGCTTGTCCAGGGCAGTTTTATCCATAATGAATATCGTTTATTAGTAAAAGAATT